>VZDJ01000010.1:1119094-1225076 GCA_008694505.1 Cyanoderma ruficeps
AACAAAAACAAAAAACCAAACCAACAAAAAAACAAAACCAAAAAAACACAGAAATTGTAAAGTGATCTACAGTGCTTGATCGTTTTTTAATGTAGTTAATTATAGGTAGTTAATTGTACTCTGTCAGCACTGAGGAAGAAATATTCAAGAATTCAGTAACCCTACTATGAAGTCTTTACAGAGATTTTTAAACAGTTTCAAGTAAACAGTCACTCACCACGTTTTTTTTCCTGTGAGTATGTGTATGCATATATCCTTAACATTGGACAAAAAGAAATCTAAAACAACAACTACAATTTAAACAAAAACCAGTATTTCAAATTAAAAGAAACATAGCAATTTCTAATCAAATTATACTGATAAGCTTTGTAAATGTCAGTAAACAACAGTCTTCAAGACTGAATGACAATCTAAAAACGAATCAAAATTATTTGATCTTTTTTAGACCTCATAAAATCAGCATATGCATGGTATGCTGCAAAAAAAGCATAAGGAAAAATGAATGTGCATTCTCAAAATCCTGGGAAGTACTAAGGATAAAAAGCCAACCTGCTTTAAAAATAAGACAAATGAGATATATTTAGTCTGGGGCAAGGAATGAAAGAGAAGAAATAAAGGATGGTCTGTTATTGAATAAACACGGGGCAGGTTTACTTAAAGATCCTATTAGACTACCTTTGGAAAATAAAGGACAGTGGAGGAAAGGGTATGAATATGTAGCATCGAGGGTACCTTTAAAACTGCCTTCATTTTATGTCCTATTTAAAATAAACTATTCAATACCTTCTACATTATGGACCTGAGTATTGTTTCTGTCATATGCTTTGTACCCTGGCTGAGACATTGATCAAAGAGCAGTCCAGCTTGCCCCTTAGAGCCACTACTGAAAATACAAGGGAAGAAAATAGCATATAAATAGCATATCTAAAGGCAGCTGAATAATAGACACTGGAGCTCCCAGTGCAAATTGAATGATTGTAGTATAAAAACTTCTTTTAGGCATGATCCTATTGAAAAAGTAACTTATATGGTATCTGACTCTTTGTCCTAATTGTGCTGCGTCATTTCCCAAATATATTTGAGGCTCAGTCTAAATGCAAGCTCGGAATGCCTTGTATTTTTTCCATCAGGATTCTCATACAAAGCTAAATTTCACTAAAGCTTAAATCAGTTTATTTTCCAATTCAGGCTACATTATATTTGTTTTTATCACAAGTAAGTTTTCTAGCCATTACGAAATACTGTAATTGCAGCAATAGTGCTCATTTCCACTACACTCCTCAATGATCTTCGATTTATGCTGGACTGCTTGCTAAAATATCCTCAGTTAAGTCTTCCAAATTTTCACTGTTAGCACTGAAAGAGTTCTGAAGCAGTCATACGAGCCCTCCCCATCATTCTGAAGAACTGCAGAATTTCCTCAATGAGGTAAAAGATGCAGGGGTTTTGTATGACTTAACCTGAAAACTGCTCTCCTTAGTCTTCTGGAAGAACAGCTTCAATAGAATCACATGTAATGCTTTGTACAACATACGCATACAATACTGTATCTATCAAGGTATTTCAGTTCTTTCGATTTTGAACATGCTTTCTGTTATAAATGAGGGACCAGGAAGGAGTTTCTGATAGAACAATCTCAGTTCTTGCATAGCAAGTTGTCACTTCTGCTTTCAGTCTCTCAGATGAAGTCACTTTAATGGTATGTGCAATAGAAGTCCTCTTCAAGTTTACTCTTTAGCAGACACCACTATCTAAAAACAAATACATTCACTTACCATAACAACTTTAGAGGAGTTACGACCTACGGCAATCTTAGCTCAATTCTACCACATTTAGATAAGCAGTAAAGGTAAAAAATATAATATCCTAGAATACTTTTTTCTCATTTTGAAATGGTTCTAGTTAAGGAAGGGAGTAGTGGTAAAAATTAGCTTTGTTGAAGTGTTTGTTTCTAAAAACAAAATACATGTACTGCTTTCCATTTTAAGCAGCATATTATAATACAGGTAGACAACCTGATAAAAAATGAAACAAAATTCTCAGTGAGGCAAGTAATTAGGTGAAGCTCTCCAAGTATAATCTTTTCTGTGCCATGCACATGCATATCCATGCTCAGTGAAATTACCTGAGCAGAGACATTATATCAAAGAGACTTTTTTTTCACCATTGTGAATACAAATATATGAAAACAAATAATTTTTCAGCATATTTAAATATTGAAACTGCTGAGATTAAACCTATCAGACGACATAGCACGTAAAGCTTTCAAAAATCAGAGGAGGGTTGTTGCCTTTTACAAAACAGTAATCAGTCCTCAAGCTGGAGAGGGTTGGGAGGCAAGATTCTCAATGACATTTTGTGGGTGCAGAGTTTTTAAGCTTTTACAGGGCATCCTTCACAGCCAAATTAAAAAAAAAAACCCTAAATAAAAAACCTAAAAAAACCCTAAAACANAACCTAAAAAAACCCTAAAACAAACAAACAAACAAACATAACTAGAAGATATTTTTATTTAAAAGGCAACTCTACTCATGAAAAAAAGTAGCATTCAAACTATAAAGAACCAGCATTGGCATATGGGTGAAATGCATTTATAAGCGCAGCTGTGCTTGTCCACCAAAAAAACCTGAAATTGCATGCTGTTTTCTATGATAGAGATGTGTCATGCCAGCCACAGGAAACAGCATGAGAAAGAAGGGCTGGGGACACGGCTTTGAAGGCTGCTGGGGAGAAGCTGGCTCTGTACAGAGACAGAAAAGGCAGTTCAGAAGCCTAAAAAGCAGTAAAGCATTTATCTTGCAACAAACAAACGAGAAACATTAATATGAATGAAAACCCAGGATTTTTAGCAGAACTTGTGAGTGCTGGTGTCAAGGAGACACGAAGGGTGATGAGCAAAAGACAAAAACAGAAGATCACAGAGGGCAGCTGGCAAGGATGCAACTAACAAATTAGTGTGCGTTTTATAACAAATAGTGTTTTAAGTCAGCTCTGCTCTCACATATTTCAACATCTGTATCGGATCAGCAAGGATCAGCTACTCTTCCAATCCCATCTTACTTATTTACGATGTATTTTCGAAAGAGGATGTTTTTTAAAGCTTTTTATAAGAAGAGCTTAAATTAATACTCTATATCGGCAAGAAGTAAGTAATTTCCAATGGGCTTGAGGTATTTTGTGGCAATATGGGGACAAATGCTGGTGGAAAGGTATTATCCTAACCAGAGACATCTCCATTTCACAAAAATTTGACCTCCTAATTAGCACCAGAGTTAGATCATGCACAAATAATAAAGCAGACATAAAAAGGCACTTTAACAGTCATTCTACTGTTTGCTTACTATTTTCTGATAGCTTTGCCTATCCCCAGTTCAAACCACTTTGCTTACCACCTTTATCCTTCATTTCAAGCAGCTTTCATATACAGGATTTTTAAGCTTTTTGAGCTTTTTAAGACTCAGATAGCCCAAATACATACCTTTTTATACTGCCTAACCTAAGAACCGGATAAATTTGGCATCACCTCTGAGGATTTCAATAGCACAATATATTACTTTACCCATGACTGGAAAACAGTGTATAAGCATCGAGAAAATGCGAAATTTTTCTGCTTTGCAATTCTGGAACAGTTCCAAATGTAAGAGTGATACTCATGAGAGGATGAAGAAATTTCATGGCATTTTGTTGTATGCTTAGTCCTCCCATAAGCATTCACAAAATGTAAAGGTAATTAAGCTGAATTATCGTATTCAAAAAAAAAACCAAACAGTGGTGGAAGGGATTAACTGATCCTCGAGAAAAAAAAGACCAATCCTAGTCACCCCCAAGTTTGTACAGGGAGACACAGTTCTTCATACTTTGGTGTCAATGATGACATAAAAATCCAGATGCAGTCTCAAAGAACTTGCATACTAATTCTTTTATAAATAAAAGTAACAGTTTTCCTTTACTATAAATACATATCCAGCAATGTGTGACAGGAACAGAAGTTGTGAAGGTCATTATTTCAGACTTGAATTCCCAAAGCTAAGCCACACAACACAATCAAATCAAACTGAGCATTAGGCAGAAGTGGTGGCACTGTACTTCATGCCCAACCCTTTGGCAGGCTGGGAGAATAGTGACAGTCATCAACATGACCCTCATCAGACCTTAAGCAACACCTGCTTGATTCCAGGTGGGATCTCCAGCCCCACCAGGCTATTGGTCAAGACCACCAGCAGCAGAGTCACATCTGTATTCCCTCTGAACATTGCATTCAGCCTGCAAGCTGATTCATGTCCTGTTTTTTGTCTGTAGTCTCAGAGACTGAGGAGGGATCATTCCCTACCTCAATTATTCTAATTTCCCAAACTTGCTTATTCTGTATCTGATCTAGACAGAAAAATATTTAAATAAAAAGGAAGTAGCAGGAGCTATTCTGTCAAGACTAACCAAAGATTTTATGCTCTTATTAACCTTCAGTTAACAATACAATTTGCTTCGGGGTCCATTAAAATCAACTGTTCAGCTTTTATTTTTTGCATTGCGATTAGGAGAGATTTTACATGCAATTTTACTTGAAATGCAAGCTTAGAGATCATAAAACTATGAGAAATTTAAGAAAGATGTTTAGTATCTAACCTTTCTGTGCTATTTTGTCTATGTTGAATAAATTATGTTGTTTTTTTCATTTTCAGAATTCAGGTAAAGAACATAGTCTAAAGTAGCAGTAAGTCAGAATGCAAAACATTAAGTAATTATATTATAAAAATGCACCAATACATATAGTAGAACATATTTGATATTTAAATAGTGATTCTCACATCTCAACGAGATATGTAGGTTCTAAGATTCTGAAATTATGCTTTGGAATCTTAACAGCAGTATGATAGCACAGTCTACTGCTTCAGGCTTGAGTTCATACAGAGAGTACCCTTCCTTCCCTTGAGCAATATTTTACAGAGCTTTTATACACTGTGATGTGTAGAAGAAGTGAGATGCAGGGAAGGGAAAAAATGTTACTAATTTATTGACTCATCCTTCAAACTGAATAAGCAAGAAAAATTGGAGGAGCACAAAGATCCATGAGTGTTTTGCCTCATGTAAGAGCCCACCTGGGAACGTTCCTGAATATTCAAAGGGATATTTTGATCTCATACAAACACATTGCTAAGCTGCATCAGCTAACTCTTCATGGTGCCCTGTCTAAGGTACCCCTCAAGTGCAGAGGAAAGTAATGGTGAGCAAGGTATTCTTTAGAAACCTCTAAAGTTGCTACACACCAGAGGCAAGGAAAACAGCTGTGAACAGTTGTGTCCTCTGCTATTTATTCCATAGGATAGCAGACAAGGGAAGTGGAATTTCATTATTCTCAAAAATCCTGCTAAAGGCAGTTAATTCTATTTGTTATTTCATTTGGCACTCGTTCTTAACCAAGCATATAATTTCTGTACCTAAATGAGGCTGGGCACCAAATCCTATCTCATCCTGATACTCAGAAGATAAAGCTCATAAGTTGAAAACACAAGTGTTCTTCTTTCCAGGAGAAAACATAAAATTCTGCTCACTTTTTTGGATTCATCAAAAAATGTAGGAAAAATGCAGCAACACCTTTGTAGGAACATCAAAATCAGAAGAAAGCCCTAAAATCTTTCTCAAAGTTTAACTCATGTGAGCTAAAGCATTTTTCTCATAGCATCAAAACTGAAAGAATAACTGTTTAATAATCAATCTTTTCTCCACAAGACTATCATCATTCTCAATTTCTCAGCACAATTCTTCTATATTTTATGTTTTCATTATGAAATAAACAGACCGTTTCAGACTCAGAGAAGAAAGTAAAGAATGCAGTCCCATCTCAGAACTGCACTGCTTTGATGATTAGATATTACCTTCAACTGTCAGCGGGAAGGGTTATTGTAGATTCCTAAAAAATTTCATTTGAAATGGCCAAAGTAGTGTCAGGAGTTTTCCAAAACTTTTTGTGCCCCCCCAAAAAAAAGGAAATTCATTTTAGAAAAGCATGCAATGTATAAATTAAAAATTCTGAAATGGTGAAATGCAAAAAAACCAAGAAAGAATACAGCTGAGTATTAACAGAGAAAATGCAGTAGACATAATGTCTCTGAAACAATTAATGCTTATTTATCCTCAAAGCATTATTGTGTAAAGAATGAAAATGAAGTAACATTCAAAATCAATTTTTAAAACCATATTATTCACATTAATCAACCATTAAAATAATATTATCTTGATTACAGATAATTTTTCATTATTATATTCTCCAATTTACTACATCAGTAAACCAGAACCTCATAGCTGCTATCATAATTAAGCTTAATTTCTATCTTGTTTAAAGTGGTTAGAAATGGCCTTGAAAAATAAACCCTGTGTAGAAATACTAGCACGGATTAAGCAGGTCGGTATTTTGCTAGAGAAAACCTGAATTCTGCAGATCTTTCCTTCCCTAAAGCCCCATGTCACCACAGGTAAGAAATGCTGATCCATAGGGTGATCCAACGAGCTACTGATGGAATGAGGGTCTCCTTCCCTGCACAAAATAATTCCTATTGCTGTGCCTTGGGTAAGGCAAGGCAGAAGAGAAATAAAGGACAGGGAATCAGAGACAGAGAGGGCAGACATACTGCCAATAAGGGTGACAATGGCACATATGTTTGAAGAGCACATCTGAATCACAAAGTTGAAATATTTTAGAAAACCATTAGTTCAAAATACACCAAATGTACACAAACTGAAGAGCAAAGAAAGACACAAACAGATTGGTTTCCTTTTCCTGCAACCAACCTTGATAAAAAATTTGTGCCCTTACATAACAAGATCTGTGGCAGCTGAAATTCAAGTAATATATAGTACAATGGTGGTAAAATATGAATGGTAATATAATGCAGTCTAATCAGTTCTGGTTTTAGTCAAAAGCATTGCTGTGGCATTACCACGGTAACAAAGTCCTACTTGTGCAAAAGCTGAGCTCAGGGCAGTACTGACTGTTCTGAGTACCAACTAAATTGCTTTTGTGGAAATATCTTACAAGTATCACTTTACAATGGTTATCTCTTTGTCATAGTTTAAAATGAAACATAATGAAGGCATCCAAGCACTGGATATGCAAAGAAGAACATATCATATGCCATATACCCTTTCCTTTGCTACACATGTTCTGGTCTCAAGTAACTAGTTATTTGTAGTTGTATATCCGTTATTGCAACATGAATCCGACACAAATAAATATTTTATCCTGGTCAGAGGAAAAAAAAATCTTCTCCTTAATGCACATGATTGCTTATTAATAACTTTCATCTGAGTTTGAAGCTTGCTTTCTGTCATGATATTAACACCTTCAAACAGGAAATCTGGAAAAATAAAATATATTCAGGTGGTAAAGACCTTTTCTTTGCTTTATGGGATTGATGCATTTAGAGGGGGCTTTTATGAAGCCTGTTGAAATACTAACAGTGCCACAACTATCATTTATCTCAAGGAACACTACTCTGTAACATAACAGAACTAAACTTTATGAAATAAAATTGTTACGCTCTTTTAGACTACTAAAACCAACATTTCTTCAACATGAAAACCATAAGGAGAACATGAAAAGTTTACCATTCATTAGACGTGAACTGGTCTAATGAATGATAGAAGTGAACTGGTCTCATGAATAATAACCCTCTCATAAATAGAAGTGAGGAAAATGTACTGAAAGCTGAAGATTTGGTGTGGCCAGAGACAATGACCAAGAATATCACACTTAACAGAAAACGCTGAGATCTGAAAAAAAAAAAGCTTTGATTTTATATTGCAATTACACCTTGTTTAGAAAAACAATAACAAAACATCATAACAAACATATAAAAGAAAACAAAACCAGACAGAGTAGATGCCCACTAGTAGGTTATTCCATTGGTGGGTCAGTTGACAGGTTGGTTCTGAACTGCACTGGCAAACCAAACTAAGAGTTTTTATCATCCTTGCTTTATACCTCTACTGACATATAGTTTGATTTCAATACACTGCCCTTCTCTCATGCTATCTCATATTGAGGACACATTAATTATCCTAGAGTTGTCTTGTACCTGAAACGATAAAGAAACCAGACTCTTTGCAGCTCAAGAGTCCTACAGGCCAGTAGGTGCCGTGATGGGTTGGTCAGCCATTTCGAGCTGCATCCATTTTCAACACTGACTTCAGAAAACTATCAAAACAATTTCTCTTTAAAACTACAACTGCAACAGAACCCAACAAAACATGAGACATACAAAAAAAATTTGCCAGTAGCAATTTCTGATCATAATGGTGCTTCTCATAATTTTAAATTCACTCAGGAAGAGAGGCCAAAATAAAGCTGTATAGAAACAGAGCTAAATAGACATTTGAAATACACTGCACTCAGCATAAAATACGAAATTTGATCGATACACTCCTTTAAAGAGAATGCAAAAGGAATGGGAACATAAAGGACTTTATGATTAGTTAAAAGGTGAACAAGTCCAGCATATTTTTGAAGGACTGGGGGAGAGGACACTTGGGATGTGTGGGAAGTATTCTGACATAAATAACATTTCAAAGAATCCAAAGGAATTAGAGAGAAAAGACTCTGGAATCCAATACTGAATTCTGTCCAAAACTACACAACTGCATACACAGTTGTGATGACCAAAGCAATATAAAAATGATGCTTATCTCACATGAAAAGATGTCAGAAATGGAACAAATAATATTACTTTGTGAATTTTCTAGGCAGAGACAAGAAGCCCAAATTTCATCATCTGCCATAATGTTGTCTGTTGTATTAGTGAAGATGGATTGCTATTAGTCTGACAGAAAAAAAAAAAAATTAAACTGGACAAAGATGCATAAGTCTCTTGCCAGAACAAACTTAACTCGATTTTAAGACTCCAAATAGGTGAAGGTCTGAGAATATTCCAAAAGCATATTCATGAAAAACAAAGTTCATAAAATCACATCAGTTGGAAAGTACTTCTAGAGGCCTTCTAGTCCAACTCTTTTCTCAAAGAAAGGTCACCTTTTATCAGGCTGCTTAGGTCCACATTCAGTGAAGTTCTGAAAATATATATATATATATATATATATATATATATATNCACCAGTCTCATGGTGAAAACCAGATTTATCCGAGATAAATCACTCACTTCTGAGAAGATTCTGCCATGAATCTTCTTCATATGAATCTCTCTACAGTGTAAGCATTAGTATTTTGCAAACTTCATGTTCAAATACAAGGGCACCTAGTTTTCCTTTGGTTTTTTTTTGGTCTCAGGACACCAAACTTCATGCAAGTATTTGTCCTGCACCGTTGAAAGCAATGTATTCTCTTTGCCTGTAGAAAACAGAAATTTTTATGAAACTGAGCTTCCACATAAAGAAAGGTTTATGGTTCAGTGATGGATTTGTCTTTTCCAGCCTAGGAGATACTATGATTCTATTACAGGTAATCTAAGCTTGTTACTCCAATTTGTGTCCACTAAATGTCCTCTTATTTGGCACCTGGGAAAAGCCTAACTCCATCTTCCCAAAGACTGACAGAAGTTAGGCAGTTGTAGACAGTGATCAGGTCCTACGAAGCCTTAAACAAGCCTTAAATGGTGCCTCAGCTGCCTCTTTCACCTCTTCTGCCCCAGACTCTCCTCAAGGACCTTCATGGCCATCCCCTGCTCCAATATGACACCTGGCTTGTCTGCTACTGGGGAACCCAAAGTCAGGCCCAGCATGCTGGATTTGGTCTCAAAGCACCTTAGATGTGGTGTCAAACAGAGGAGAAGCCTGTGCAGCTCACCTCTGGACCTCACAGCCACCTGCACAGAGCTGCTGCCCAAGCAGGCAGTGCCTGGCAACGTGGCCATTTCCCTAACACACCTAGATAACACTACGTTCACCCCTGTCTTCTCAATGGCGGGATTAAACAGCTGAGGGAGACGCTGAAGTACATCTTGCAATGCATAAAGACTCTATCACCAGAGGAGCACCACATTTCAAAATGGACAGATTCAGCAGATGAAAGACCAGAACTGTATCAACACTGGTAATATTAGAGGTGAAACCACAGCTTATGAACAGCTTCCAACTGCAAAGAAAGATATTTTTGGAGAGAAGTGAAGCAAAGATCAATAAATTTGGAGAGCAAATATTTACTCTATGAGCCAACGAAGCAAGTTCCAAGAGTAAAACAGAACAAACATTTGTGCTCAATTAACCCCTTTTGCAAACAACACTCTTCTTGAAGCTACGACTGCCAGCTGAGGTCCTCAGCTGTGGGCTGGGAGCAGAACCTGACCAGCAAGAGGCTCAACAGAATGGCTAAGGGTTTATTGTTTTCAGGTTTGTTTGCTGCAGTGAACACATTGAGTCCATTTTTTATTCCTGGCATCCTTTACTTTTACATTTGTAAAACACTTGTGTGTTAACTATTCAGAATGTACCAGCTGTTAGGAGACCCAGCAGGAAAATAACCCTCTGGAGCTTGCTGCGTGTCTCCAAGATCATGTCCAGAGGCAGACTGCCAGAGAGGAATGGTTTGCCATACGTTTATAGTGACACCTTGAACTGGACTTAATTTCAACTTTGAACTGAAAGTATTAGAGCACTACTTTTGACCATACATAAAAAAAACCCACAGCCACATCCTTGTTTACTTAGAAAAAGAGTTCTGAAAATATTTTTTGAGCAAAGGATGGCAAAATTACTTCCAAATATGCCTGAAGTAATGTTTACTTTCTGCAATTATTTTCTCCATGCTAAAATAGACAGAACAGAGTGAGTGTACTACATGTTAGGTCAAAAGTCTTAAATATTGCTGTGTTAAGGCTGAGCCTAACATCAACTTTTTGCTAAAAAGAATCAACTGTAACACCATCTCGAATGTCCTTTAAGTGTTAGTCTGTGGTACCCCTAACATTGCTGAGAAATATATGAGCTCCTAGTCAGGATCTTTCTCATGCTTGTTACTACCGTAAGTAATTTAGACAAAAATTAAAACAATTTCAATTACCCTCTTGTAGGTATTTTGCATTTGGTCTCCTTTACTTGACAGATTTCAGACCAACAAATTTTTATTCATCTGAGTCTCCTTCCATATGCAAAATACCAACAAAATATCTAGCCATGTGATTTGGGAAGGAAGTTTTCCCTTTTCTTCTTTTTTGTAACTGACTCTTTTTGAGTCTTTATTTTCCATTTAAATCTGCAGTAAGAAAAAAGCATGTTTGCGTATACTCTGGGTAACTTTCAGGTTCATGACCACACATTTTACCAGGCATTTCCAAGACTAAAATTCTCCAGGATATCTACACTAATTATTAGCAATTTTAGCAATTAATATTAATGTGTTTCAAAAATTACCTAGCCGTCTTGCTGTGCTGACAGGTTAAAAAAGGTTATTCTGGCTTATCAATAGTCTACAACATTGCATTTTATCTTTATGAAATCTAGAGCATCTCCTCAAACTTCAGAAAATGTCATAGTATTATTTTTGATCTTTAAAAAAATAGTACCAAACAACCCTCCAAAACTGAATTAATAATTATAATTTCTTTAATTTTTTTTGTTAAAGTCTTATCCCACTCTGTCATATGCTACCTCATGTGAGTTCTTTTTCTCTTTTCACTGGAGGGATACTTTCCATTCAGCCAGTTTTGCAGAAACAGCTTTAATAGAAGAATGGCACTCACACCCAGACATGCAGGAGTGTGATCACTTTTGCAAGTTTCAAGTTCAGTTTTCATCAGAAAGTTTATTTAGACTTGATGAAGATGTATACTAATGAGACAGCAAAGCTGGAACATCTCTGGATCACCTGAACAGCATTCTAAGGAACTGGATTATGCGCTCAATTCTTTACACCTTTACTGGTACCTGTCCTGTAAAATATAGCCTGTTCAAAGTCCCATGGGAAAATGTTTTGGTCTACTGAAATACTTCTTACAGTTTCGCATCAGAAATAAAACACACTGATATGTAGAAATATATATATATATTAAGGACATCAAGAACAACATTGCTTCAAATCAATCAGTTTGGGGAAAGTTGACACTGGAACAGTTTTAAAAGCCGGACGAGAGCTGAAGTATTTTCAGTCTTTGAAGAAGGGAAAATAAATGAAAGCATAGAGTTAGGGAGTGTTTTTAAATACTTTGCAATCATACATTAAAATGTATGTATCTCATACTAGCAAGACCTGCTAGTATGTCACTATGATTATGTCAAAAAAAATTTGACCAGGAAGCCCTTTGGAAATGTCAACCACTTCATGTCAAGGTATTCTTGAATCAAAAATGCTGTAAAGAGCTATATTATTGTAGTAAATGAAAAAAAAGACATGCCATATGTGTAAGATCACAAATTAAACAACTGCACAACATTTTCCTTTCACTGAGAGGTCTAAGATTTAATACTGGAATTCTTAAAACAACTCAGTTGTTTTAGGCTTACTGCTTTGTAATGGACCTAATAAAGAGTATAGGAAGGGAAAAGTTGTTCCAGATTCAGTCTCAGTATAAAAAGACTGACTCAGCTCCCTTGATTTCATTCTATTTCAATTCACTTGTCTCCAGATGAAATAATCCCAATATTCCTAAAAGAAATTATAATGATATAATTAGTCTTTATTCAGCAGATAATTCAACAGTGACTATTTTTCAGATTATGTTTAAGTTTCAGAGGCTCCCTCTTTCCAGGAAGGTTAATTACTCTAATGTGTTTATCTAGTTCTCTGTCAGTAATACCCTATGTCACATGGCAATATCACTTTAAAAATAGGGCAGATTAAACAAATCTCTTTACTTGTCCTGTAAAAATATTGGTTGTGGTTTAAAATGCACTTTTGTAAGTATGCCATTAATGGCTTGTCTTCTAAAACATTAAAGCATATATAACTATAGTATTACATTCTTCATAAACCCTGAGGCAATGTGGAAAGATAAACAGTGACTTAATTCTAACTGCTATAGGCTAAATCTAAATGTCCTCTGGATAGATAAGATCAAAAACAAGCAATACCCAAGATCTGCCTATGCAAAACAACATGCACTTGCTAAATTCCACCACAGATTATGTCTGCAGATTTCATGTTTAACTTCTTTAAACAGCAAGCAAAGTGTACAGGTATGAAAAAGAAAACAATTTAAGCCACACTTTAAAGACTTAGCTATGTTGTGCGAAGTGCTACACGGTCTTATTGTAACAGAAAACAGGTTCTTGAAGGATCACACCCAAATCTAACATGCAAATAATCCAGTGCTTAACATACATGCTCAGCTTTTACTTCAGTGTCTTGAAGCTGAATTGAAATAATTCATGTGCATAATTTTAAGCACAGTCCTGGGCTCAGGAGGGGATTGCCCACTACCAGCACCACCACCTTCTTGTGAGAAATGCTCACTTCTGACAGTGGAGAGAGGCCACCACCTCTGCTGGCACTGTGCTTGTCCCCACAATGAACAGTTCGGAAAGGGGGTAGGAATGTTTGCTGATAATAATTAGTCAGGACAATAAAGACAAGGACCTTAGAAAAACTGCAAAAATACATTGAAATGAGCTAGAAAATAAAGGTATCATTTCTATTTTAAACTAAAGGGACATAAAGGTTAAAAAAATTCCTTACCTTTATGTCCGGGTGATGGTAGTCATGGAATCATAGAATCATCAAGGTTTAAAAAAAGACCTTCAGGACCATCTAGTCCAACCATCCACCCAGCACTGCCCCTGTAAACCCTAAACTAGTACATCACATCGCCCCGGGACAGAGAAAGAAGCCTCCTGAACACCTGCAGAGATGGTCGCTCCACCACCTCCCTGGGCATGTTCTAATGCCTGACCAGCTGAATGGTGAAAATATTTTTTCTGGGATCGGATCTGAATCTCCTGTCTCAGCTTAAGGCCATGTCTTCTTTTCTTCTCACTGTAGGGACAGTAGGAAAGTCCACCTCCCTACCTCACTACACTCTCCCTTCAGGTGGTTGTTGAGAGTGATGAAGTCCCCCTCAAGATTCCTCTTGGGACTAAATACTCCCAGCTGCTTTAGCCATTCCTCACGAGACATGTTTTCTAGACCCTTCACCAGTCCCACTGCCCTTCTCTGGACAAGGTCCATCACGTCAAACTCCTTCTGCAAGTGAGTAACCCAAAAGAGAGTGCAGTACTCTAGGGGCACCCCACCAGTGCGCAGCACAGGGGGACAATCCCTGCCCTGGCCCTGCTGGCCACACCATTGTGATCCAGGCCAGGATGCCATTGGCCTTCTTGGCCGCCTGGGCACACCCTGGCTCATGTTCAGCCACTGCCAACCAGTACCCCCAGGACACTTTCTGCCAATGAAAGGAACTGCCTAATGCTCATCTCTGATCAAAAAAAGTCTGTGTTTTACTTTGTTAAGAAAGAAATAGAGACCAAAACAAAGATTACTGTTCTTTGGTTTCTCGCGTCTCTAGATACTTTCGCCTAAATTGGAGACAGAGTATCCAGGATGCAAAAAGAGTTGGTTTCTAATATCCATTGTCCACTACTATGAATAATCAGAAGAGTTAGTTTTGCAAAACAAAATACTGGACTGCCATTAGCAACACAGGAAAAAAAGTAAAAATTAGGAGTCTCAATGCAAAATTGTTTCAAAAATTAGTATCTTTACCTTAAACACTCAGTGATTACACTAGTTACTTTTCATTTCATATAACAACTTTCATTAGTTTTCTTTCAGAAATAACTGAATTAAAATAAATGTTCTTATGATAAGCAGATAGAAGTTACTCTTACCAAAAAAAAGACCAGTAGATGCAGTACTGATTTTGACAAGGGACAAACAGAAAAATCTCAATCATTTTACTATGATAATTTTATAGGAGGCTGATGGTTTTCCAGAACTAAACATCTGCATTTCTTCAGATGAATTTTACTGCATGTGTCCATAAATTTTTGATCTTGTATCTCTTTGATCTCCAGGCACTAAGACAAATAGAAACCAAATAGTAATGACCTTGGAGGTTACAGTGATATCTCAGAGTGAGCTACTGGAATGCAGACCAAATTATTAATAGCAGTTATTAATTGAATTATGATAGTCAATGCAAAATCTACCTGAACTCCACTACACAACTGTGCTGGCATATTACAGACAGACAATGAAAACAGTCCCTGTTCTAGAAGAATTCAAGATTGAAAATTTAAGTAAAGCAGAAAAAACAGTCAGTCTAGAATTGTTGAATCAGAAGTGAACCAGAAGGATGTTAGCAATAAAACATGAAGTTTAGCAGAGTACGTGGTTTAGTAGAGTATGTGGAGACTCATGTTTCCACCTCCATAAAGAAATCAGAAGAAAAACGGTTGTGATACTAGAGTCAAAAAAAAAAAAAAAAAAAGATGGCATTACCCCATTCCTGAAAACCTGGGTGCTCTCCAGTAGTGCCAGTATCCTTCTACATACAAATTGCCTTCATTTTCCCCCAGCTGCCTCATGACATCCTTGCAATAGCCTCCTCAAGCACCACAGCACGTTTTCAGGGTACGATGCTGTAGCAAGAGAAGTATGGATCATGATAGAGTCCCCCAGTCATCCTCCTCAAAGGGAAAATGGGGAAGGAGGCATCACTGTAGGGATTTGCAACTAGTTTTCATGTTTTTATTCATGATTTCAAACACTGAAGTGATTCTGAAAAGGTTGGTTAAGTGACTACATTAAAGTGGTATCACAGGGACTGAAAAGACAAGTACAGATGAATGGCTGCAGGAAGAACATTATGCCTTTAAGAGTACTGACAAATAATTTCAGGGAGTATTAACCTTGCTTTTCTGTCAAATGCATTGAACTTCTATTCACAGCCATCTCTTTGCATTGCAGGAATAATTTGCCAGAACAGGGCATTTTAAATTCATACTAGAGAACACTAGAAAACAGAATTGTTATTTATAGCTGGGAGTACTTGTACCAGAAATATGACTGATTTTTTCTGGCCAGGAAACACAAAAGCACGTGACACACTTATTCAGTAAAAATCAGCTGAAATTTGAGGACTAGCTTTACTTTCTGTTCCAGCAGATTTTTTCTTCAAAAATAATCCAGCAGTTTCTAGTCAATAAATTTGGAAAAAATGCCACATAAATAGTGAACACAGAAAATTAGATTTGACTAATTTTGACTGCTTAATACTAATCTAGAGGAAAAATGGACTAATCTGTGTGTCAGGATCTTTAAGCAAGCAGACATGCTTACACTGTAACAACCTGTTCTTCAAATAGCAGCAGGTCCCATTTTGTCTAGCTGTGGATCTCGCTAACTCCAAATTTGCACTGCAGTGTAACCAAGCCCAGTCAGGCATTAAATAAGGAAACTAGCATTTCTGGAATCATTTATAGATGGGGAAATTAGTATTTCTAGAACAATCTACATTTAGTTGAGGAAGAAATAAAGAACCCATGAATTATTCCACGTGAAGAGAGAGCTTATAATATAATGCATCTGAGGTAATAACAGTCTACACTGCAACAACACAACGGTAGGCATGAAAACTATTGTAGAGTTTTATAGCTTCAAAGTCTATGCTGTTGCTACTAAGACAGTGTAAATTCTTAAGCATGGCTGGATGAAGAGTTTTGGCTTGTATCAGACAGAGGAAAGCAGATGGACACCCCACAGGGTTCTCTCTACATCTTGCACAGCATTCTCCCTTGATATGAACAAGGATATTCCTCATCTTTTTTAATGATAAACTCAGCATTGTTTAGAAAGTTACCTATCCCTACTTTCAAAAACATAAAAATGTGTTTCCTTTCTCAGAACAGAGCAGTGTTCATTTCAGTCATGTGTTTGTTGCTCATATGGTAAGTGCTAAATTAAAAAAATAATACCGTAAGTTAACATGTGATTTGAAATTTTGATTAATAAAAGTATATATAAAAAATGCATACATCACAAAAATTGAAAGTGTCAAGTAATATTTGAAGAGAAAATGTATGTATTTATGCATTCTGGATGGAGTCTGTAATATTTGAATTGTTATACAAAATACCAACAGCTTAATTTTGTAGATTAAAATGTTCCATAGATTAGAGATGTGTTAGACAGGCTTATTTAATAAAACTTTTGCCTACAGAGTGAAACCTATGTTTTCCTTTTCCTCTGCCTTCTAAGAAAATCACAGCAGCTCCTGGCTTAAAAGTAAGTGAACAGTTGCAGTCATACTCCTTATGTTTCTCTTGCTGTTAGTCAAGAAAAACAGAAGTCTACATTTTTATGACATGATAGTGTCAGAAATATTGGTGAAAAAAAAAAAAGAACCCCTCTGTTACAAGGTAAATTACTGGCACTACTCCTTCAAAGATGTTGCCAGAACCTAACCTTGTTTTTTTCTTATAACTTATTAAAAATGTGCATACAATTAGTACATAATTTCCCTATTTTCACTGACAGGCTGTAAGCCTTATCAGTGCCATTTCATTGACTCTACAAGTAAAATTACTAGGAAGCATGTATTTCAGCTGCGGGTACACTGGGATACGTTTTCTGTTAATTGTTCTGCACTGCTTTATAATTATGCTTGGTTTGCTTAGATTTGCTTGTAATTAGTAATTTTTATCAGGCTGAATTTAATTCAGTCTAGCTTGTAATACTATATAGAAATAGAAGTAAGTGTATTAGGGAAATACTTTGGGCATACTGAAGAACCCCTTTAGAGTGAACTGAACAGATGAATAAGGTTACCCTTGATTTGCCTCTCTAGCAGGTAACAACCCTGGGCAGACTCCTGCTGCACCTGGAACAACGTGACTCCATGTTATCCGATTAGTGAGACATGCCTCCACAGGAATCAAGGTGCAAACAAGGCCACATGCTGAAGTAAACAATATGGATTTTATTTAACTATGACTTGTGAGGTAGAGAGAGAAACAGACAGGAAAGAGGAAGGGGGAGAGGGAGCACTTCAACATAAAATAAACTAAGTTCAGGTAGGACTATAGTGCAATTAATGAACATGGAACACCCTTTGGTGGAAGATTTCTTAAGAACTTGTCAATGGATTGTGTAAGAAGTGAATATCTTTGTCCTACTTAGGGGAGACAAGGGCAGAGATTGCATTATTATCTATAATACAAAAACTGAAGCAAGTCTTTGTTGCCTGCACTAGCAATTCCAATGTCCTGCTTGTGATATTGCCTTTTTTCATCTTGTAGTCTTGTGATACTGTGTTTAAAGCCATTATTAGACTAGAATTCATCATCTGGGTCTTAGATTTTGTTTAACTATTGGAATCAGACAATACTAAACCTAGATTTGATTCTCTCCAATATCTCTTAATGAACTAAAGCAACTCTTGTTACTTCTATGAAAATACTGAAAATACTGAGTTTATTCATATCCATTTCACTTGCTCCTCCACAAGATCATTTCAGTTGCTCCTCCACAAGATTGATTTACTCCATTTATTGGAAAACTGATGAATGATGACGCTCACAACTCAAGTAACAGATATGACAAAATTTCACCTTGTAATAGCAGGTGCCTAAAAAACTGCTCACTGTGAAGAAATCAGGACAATATATTTTGAAAGTTTTCATGTTGTTATCTTCATGAAGAGATTTTTTTCAGCCCGGTTCAGAACTAGTTTTGTAGCTTAACAGAGAAGTGAATGGATCTCAATGTTAAATGAAGATAGAACTTCAAAAGAATATCTTACAATCTGTAACTAACTTGTCGATTTGACAAAAAATTATGGACACAGCCAAAAAAGCTAACCCTCTCTCACTGACTCAGCAGTTTTAAGCACTGCTTATGATTTATATATAAATATAAATAAATATATATATATATATATCTCATATATACTTATATGATTTTAAGATCATATACTTCCATCCACAGCCTCATGGTAAGAGGCAGCCGAGGAATGAGCCAACAGTAGCTCCTATTCTCCAGTGCAAAGGACATCACAGTGAAAGGGAATGAGGCAGTAGAGAGAACAAAAGAAAATAAGAGGAAAAAGCAGCATTGTACAAAACCACTAAAAATCTTAATTCTGCAATAATATGGAAACAAAGAAATCTAAAACAATAAGAGCATGAAGACTCAAAACCAACCTTGCATTAAAAGCAAACAAGCAAAGAGAGTTAAAGAGATAAAAAGGAAAGCTCAGGTTGAGGACACAATTCTCAGTATGTCCCTGGAAGCATGGTCTGGAAGCACTCCAAGAGATCAGACTGTCTGCAGGTAGGATTACCTACACCTACAGCATTTACCTGACCTGGACCTTGTGGAATACCTCTCGTTATTTATGTCTGAAGCACTATTTATTTCCTAAAGTCTTTTTTTCTTTTCTCAGACTGTCTAGGTTCCATACCACCATACTTTACTTACATAATAGTGTGACCTCTATGCTAACAAAGTGTACTCAAATGCAATCTAAAGGACAACGTAAAATAATACCAAGATGATGATATCCAGTGTCAAGCAAAACACAAGAAAGTGGAGATTGACTGAATTTGAAGCATGGTGCCTTAGTAAATACATCATTTAGCCTTAACTAAATTACTCTATCAACTTTATGTCATTTTCAGTGCTATGTGACATCACGTCAAAACTAAAAACTGAGTAGAGAGCATGCTCCAGTATGTTCCAGAAATACCACACAATCATCCCCTGCTGGCAGGGATCTTGTCACTTCACATGAAATAAAATTCAGTATGGTTATGAAGATCATATAAAACTGCAGGATTAATTTATAAGGGCTGAAGTCCTATTAAAGCTGCTGCCTTTCTCCTTAGGTTCTTTGAATGTCATAATAAAACATCAAGATACGTAAGGTTTTGTGACAGCCCATACAGTTTTATTCTGACTTTCTACTTGAAACTGTTTTAGTATTTAAAAAAAAAAAAAAATCTACCTCTTGCCCTGATTCTCTGAAAATCTACCCTGGTAGGTGTCCTCAAAGTAGCCTAATGCAAAACACCAGGAATCAACCTCTCACTGATTTAAAATCACAGATCATAGAATACTGTGAGCTAGAAACAACCACCAATCCCAACTCCTGGCTCAGCACAGGACAACCCCCAAAAAATCAAACCATGATTTAAGAAGGGACTACTAGTGATACTAGCCCTGACAACAGTACCACTAGCTTCTATATAATCCATTAGGAAATTGCTTACTTCATGGTGACAAAGGGGGACCCCTGTTTCAGACTGTCCCACAGCATACACGCCTGAGTCACCACGGTACAGACCATGCTGAATAGCAAAACCCTACACATCTCTGGCCTCTGTGTTTTCTACTGCCTACCCAACCACATCTGATCCAAGGTGAATGCACACACCTGGGGGCAAAACAGTTAAAATTATTTTGAATCCAGGTTTTGAAAAAAAATATCTTTTACACAATTAACAGCATAAATATTACATATCACAACTTTTCCCCAAGTATTATCTTCATGATAATTTTTATTTGATCGCTTTTTATTCTTGAAAAAGCAGAGAAGGTATGAAGACCTTAAGAAGAGAAAAACTGTTAAATAATGTATGCTGTAATTGAAAAGTAAAAGCCAGACAGCATCAAGACTGTTCCAGGCAGTATAATGGCTTTATCTGTTCCTGAAAATGAGTCATTCTATTTCAGCAAATGCATAGTCACCAATCTGAGTCCGCATAAAAATCTGTTATGATTTTATGTAACTCAGTAGTAGATCTGATATAAAAATATATATATTTCAGACTGGGAAGCACAATTCTTTCAAAATCAAAGAACCAGACTTCTTCCAACATTTTTTGTTGGAGGAGGAGCAAAGAAGAAGTTAAGAACTTGACAAGGTTGAAATATCCCGCCTCTCGATTAGAACTAAAATTGTAACAACTGGTTAGATAATACTGCAAATGAAAAATAAAGGTGAAATCAAATGTTTTGATTTTGTCACACTAAAATAGTCCATCTTAATTGAAGAATACTCTTTCTCGTTTCCTCCTTTTTGTAAACTTGGCATTATTGTATTTTGTTCTTTCTTGAAGCAAAGACAGATTTCAAAATCACAAAATCCTTTACAAAACAGAAATGCTGAACAAGGCACTGTCACACAACCCTAGCTGCTTAAGGGTGTCCTAAAGTCCTGAATTGTGTTCTTTCATTCATTGAGATGTCCTTGTCATCATTCTCTAAAGGATTAAAAACCCCAAAACTTTCATTTAGAGTCTACTGAAATAAGAAATAATCACAAATTTGCATTAAGAAAATTATCACTATAAAATATCAGAAATAACTTCTTCCTATATTGTCTTTCCTCATGATTAGATTGTACTCTGACTCTGAATCTAACATGCACATATGTTTTTTACCTGTGGATACATAACGATAAATATATTCCACTATTTTTTTTTCCAAACTAACAAATTTACCTTTGAGCTTATAAACAACAAAAATGAGCTCTGAGCTAACAAAATAACATTGCCTCTTAAAGGGGATGAGGAGTGGGGGGATGACATGTTTGTTTCCATGCAAACATATCAAAAATCATGAGCACTTTACAGAGTTGAATAATAATACACAGAAACAGAATTATTACAGTGTATTGGCACTGTCCATTTTCTCAGCAAAGAGCAGCTGTTAGTAATAACTTTTTCATGAGCTGCCAGCACTGACATTTTAAAAGCAATTCTGTCACCAGTGGCTATAAACACCTTAGAGTAATGTGACAACTGTCAAGGCTCAGGAAGGCAAATAGAGAAAAGTTCATTTTCAATGGCTATAAGATTAACAANAAAAAAAAAAAAAAAAAAAGAAGAGCAGAAGAGTTAATAAACATATTAGCTTGAATTTGATACTGAAACTTTAGAAAAATTTATATGCAGACATACCATCTGCCTATCTTTAGGAACGAGCCAGAAAGTTGTCCTCCCCCCAAAAGCCTCTACAGCTTTAAACAAAACACAGACATTTCTATCTGCACTGTTAACAGGTCCAAGACATTCCTGCAATGTAATAAAAAACAAATACAGAGGCATTTTTCTTGTGGAGCCTGGAGGCCAGACCACTTATTTGAGATAAGAAATAGATGAATTATTTCCTAAGAACAAAATGGAACCACTTCAACAGATCAAAAAGGGAGCACGTAGCCGTCTGATAATTGGGACCATTCAGTAGGGGGTATAGGAGTATATACAGGCAGGGACTTTATCTGAATTTCCTGTGCTCAAGATGAGTTCTCTCATTTACTGAACATTATTCTTTCTGGCATC
Source organism: Cyanoderma ruficeps (assembly GCA_008694505.1). Classification (NCBI taxonomy): domain Eukaryota; kingdom Metazoa; phylum Chordata; class Aves; order Passeriformes; family Timaliidae; genus Cyanoderma; species Cyanoderma ruficeps. The sequence goes on from VZDJ01000010.1 coordinate 1,141,313, forward strand.
TCTCTCTCTCTCCTTCCCTTTTCCTCCTCACATCGATGAAAAATATTCAGATCTGAGGTTTTCCACACTAAAGAGCTGTCATTGGTAGCATCACTTTCTTTTTTTTTTTTTTTTGATTAGTATTATTATTTTTGGCAACATGAATTGGCATCGGTAGTGAAAGCTCACAATTTGCAGAAAATGCCAACTCTAATTATCCTAGAGCTTTAACTTATCACTGCCAAAATGAAGGCAAGATTGGCATGCCACTTGGGTGTGTTACAACACAAGGTCAGACATTGCTACTGCTGTTACTGGAATTATCTACAGAGCATAAAAATAGCAGAACAAGAAAAGAAAATCCCTACTAATAGATAAGGCATATTTAATCATCTAACAGTGGAATTTTCCCTTCATTGGTTACCTCCCTACCACCTTCTCCCAAAGAAAATAAATGTGTGGACACAATAACATCCAAGCCTAAGCAAGTTATATACATGAAACATAACATTCCCAACAGACAGAAAATATTACTAATTTTAAGTATGTTTTTCCAAGAACTGAAGCTTGCTGGCCTTGTAACTACCCAGCAGAGTTGATATCATTATTTTTGATATTTTTATATCAATCATGGAGTTGCAAAGAAAAGCTCTAATCATGAAGCATCTTCAAGGAAATTAACAGCATACAGGCCCTCTGGGAGTTTCCCAGTGTCCCTTCCCTCCCTACATTTATTCATGGGATTCCCTGATAATTGTATTTTGAATACATAGAGTCAAATAATTTAAGACATTATAAAAAAAGAAAAAAACTATTCAAACCAAAAAAACTTAACTTGTTTTGGAAACTCTGAGAAAACTCTTTATGAAATAGTACATGGCAGGTGATATGTCATTTTAGAAATACAGGTTGTTAAAAGGACTTGAAACCTGTCTTCTATTAGAATTTGATATATTCAGATTCAAGCCTTCAAACTATCTTCAAAGTATGCCATGTTTCAGCTGTGAAACCAAAAAGTCTGTAAAATCCTCCAAAAGGAAGGATGTAGAAAGCAACCCAGCAGAACTGAATATTTTACAACTTCATTAAAACTTGCATGACTTTAAAAAGTCTTTAACAAATAATAAGAAACCTCGTCCATTAACAAAACAATTCATATTGCATCCTACTCTGAAATGAAAAAAAAAATCAAACAAATCAGTTTTAAGGAGCTTCAGAAATAAGAGTTACGAAACAATATTGACTCGGCTGGCATTAGACAGTGCTCACAGAAACATAATAGAAATATGATCTGAGGCACACAGCAGCTCCCTAACAGCTGCAAGCAAAGGCAACAGGGGACAAATCTAGTTGCCTCAGAACTGCAGCAATCTCAAAGCAATATAAATGTGGGGTACATTTAACACTGGGTTTGATGTGGGCACAAGGGAGCAAGACCAGCAGAGCATCAAGAAGGGCTTGTCTCTAAGAGCCTATTCAAGTTCTTAAAAACCTGCACCCTGGTAGGTACAGAGGTTGATGTAACCCCATTGATCTTACAGAAATAAACAGGATAAAAGGATAAAGAGGCGAATACTGGTGGATCAGGATCTGTGGTAGCTAATCTGCACTACAAAGAGAAAGAACATTTTAGTGATCCTTTTTGGTGACTGCTGAGTCTCACAACCTCTTATCAATGGCACACACCTAAAAAGGCATAGTAAAAAGTGAATTTGTAACACTTTGCTAAGAACGGTGCTATAGCATCAGGGAAACCATTGACAACAATTAAATGTAAGCACTTTTATATATTTAATATATAATTTATAGTATAATGTACAATTTATATAGTATATATTTAATATAATTCTGAACTGCTGTCAACTACGTCAAGCTTATAAGCCAATCTGTGTTACCCTGAGAATGCCAAACTCCAACTGGTTCCCAATTTAAAAAGTGCTGACTGTCTAGAAACTAGCTGAGACAGGACAATATAACCTTATACCTTATAACGCATTTCTATATGCCAAGGACACTATAGGAAAAAAGCAAAAGGGGAATATTCATTTGTCTACTAATTGTAGGAATCTCAGCTTTGGAATTCCACAGATAACTCACATTCTACTCCTTAAAGGAATGAGGAAAAAATATGGCAAATCAAGAACTCTGAATAGATGTCACTTTGGGGAAAAATCCTTAGAAGTTGTTGATGTTTCATGGAACAGGCAAAACCACCCCATGTGACAAGAGAAGTGCACAATCACAATGCTGGCTTTGAAACTGGATTTCAGTTTAAGAAATTGTAAACTTTGAAAGAAACATTAACTTACAACAGATAGAATAGCATCCTTTATTGATGCTGGTGCACTTAGCATGACAAAAAGCTGGAGTACATTATCTTTACATGCCAGCAAAGGCAGTACTATGAATTACAAAGGTGTTATTCAGGGTAGAAACACATTTTGAAGAATAGTATAAAATAAAAGACATGTCATGTCAGGCATTTCTCTGAAGGTATGCAGATTTTTTTACTCTAGTCTTTTTAATGCCATGCTCCATTTTCCTGAGCCATTTTGGCTCACTGTTTCTTCTTATACTGATTAAATATAAAGGCAGAAGATCTGTGCAATTGTTAGACTACCTTTTATCATTTTTTCAGCTACCAATAGTTTATCTCATCACAGTTTCAACCAGTAAGTAGATCAAGTCACCAACTTCCTACAGAAACACTCCTCTTTTATGCAGTGTAATAAAATTTCACAATGAGTAGTTAAGGATAAAAGGCTCATTAAAATGCCCTTTTTCCATTTGAATTTTTTTTTCTAAAACAGTCATAAGTGGAAGATTGAGAGTCTACTAATGGGCCAAATCATAGGATGCTTCTGAAGTACCTCTATCCATTTAAGAGTTACTAAAATTTATTTTGTACTACCTACATTGTGGGTTTTATCAACATTTGAGAGCTGAACACTTTTCCTAAAATTCAACAAATCTATGAGAAACAAATCTATGAGAATTCTCTCAAAAAGTATAACACAGAATACATAACTGTTTTTCATGTACAAATACTTGATCTTCAGTGGGAAACATTGTCAAGAGTTAGAAACAGTCTTTCCCTGCTACTCTAGAAATAGTCAGAGAGTATCATTTAAGGTAACTGAATGCTAGCAGTATTCCTGCAAAGCTCTGGCACAATCATGGAACGTGTTCCACACTTAAACTGAACAGCAGCTTTAAAACAAAAGTTTAAAAAAGGTCAGATATGTTCTTCTGTTTCACATATAAAAGAGATTTTCAGCAGACCTATCTATTTTTCCACTTGCAAGTGAATGAAATGGGTCACCAAACCAAGTCCTAAGGAGACTCCAGAGCTTCCACCAGTAAAATAGAAAATTTTCTAATTTTACTGGTGCAACCTCACTGAATTCAGCTGAGCTGAACTCAAGAGATGGGATCACTGAATTCAGAGTATTAAAAGGCAAAACTAAAGGAGCTCCACCTTTCCATTCTCTCTAGGTCATGCACCTTATTTCTCCAGTAGACAAGTAAATTCAATGCTATCACTGGCCAGGAGCATGAGAGTAGCTAACAGCCCAGCCTAAGAAAGTCCTGATTTCGAAGTGTTTGCTTTCCAGTGATGAATAGGTATTTGTGTTCCCTGCCCAATGGTTGGAAAGAGATGGACACTTCAGATGGTGCTGCTCAGAGATGTAACGGGAAATGTGTATCTGCTGACAGCTAGTCAATGGGAAATGTCAGGGCTGCTCTTTCTCCAAGTCATGGAGCAGTCATTCCACAAACCCCACAAGCAGCCTCGCTGCCTCTCCATCACAGTGCTCCCACCCGCTCCATTAGGTGCTCAGTCTGGCACAAGGAATCAAATCAGGTCAGGTAGGGCAGTGTGCCAGTGCCAGTTTCGTCCCATGCCAACCCTGCCTGAAGCCCTTCAGACCAAGGAAGGAAGGGATTATCTTCTTCAAGACATTAGTGGATGATGCAGTGGACTTCCTTGGGTTTGTTTCCTTTCATAAATTAAAGCCCTGCTACTATAGGGGAAAATTTATAACAATGAATAAACTTAATGAGTGGAACAATTGGACATCCTGTAGCTTTCATCTTGAACGGCTTGCAAAAACCCTCATTTAACTCAGCAAATATGGCAAGTCTAGAAAACCAGTTTTCTCTCTTGTTTCCAAGTGTAAGAAACAAACAAAGGAGCAAAATCTCCTTGGTATGCTTATTTATACTAGCCTAAGTAAAACTGGTCCCTAAAACCTCTCATCTTTTCCATCTTCAGATAGACTTGAGGGACACAGAGCTACTAATCCAGTAGTAGGCTCTAATGCTCCAGAGCCACTGCCTGCGAGCACAGAGCACACGTCTGTGATGCCACCAGTATCACTTGCATATTTTCACATAGCTTAAAACAAAAGATGATAATATGACAGAGGAGCTTTTTTACATTGGTTTTCTAGGCAGCAGCAGGTAACAAGAAGGACCAGTTTTGAAAAAAAAATGGGCATGAGATGGTCTGCCCTCTCCTGCTAGATTTTTCTCTTTTGCCTGTCCTCATCTTCACTAGCTATATGATGCATAAGGGTTAATACAGTAATAAAATTTTGAAGTATATTTAGCACTGGAGCACAAAGCCAGGACTGCACTGCTGCTTCAAGAACCTTAGGTCAAAAGATCAAAAAAGATGAAGTAAAAGAAGACTTCTCAAGTATGTATAATAACCTGCAATTCCAACTTTAAATATCTCAAGACATACACCTCTGTTATGACTGTTAAAAAAGTTGCTGTTTTTTAATTGGTGGGGAATTATATTGCACTACTCAGATGAAAACCCAACACTGGGCTAAATTTTCTAGTCTAAATGAGCTGATTATCACTAATTCTAGAGACCATTATCATATTCATCACATCAGGAAAAAATGACAACAAAGAAAAAAACAACAAAAAACCCCAAATGTTTAAAGAAAGAGGAAAGAAATCCATGGGACCATGATCGTGACTCATGTAGAACTTTTTAAATGAGAAGAGAAACAGAGTTCTGCACTCAAATAATTCACAAAGAAGTAAAAACTGTAACTATATATGCTTCCTTCTGCATTTCAGGGCAGAATTCACAAACCAAATATTGAACTGACCGTTTTTCTTTCATTGTCTGTTCAAATCTGTGAGAAAGAAACCAATTCACTACATAAAGCTGAGAGCTTAAATAAAAATATTGTGTCTATAATAAATAATGCCCTAATGTACTGTTAGAATGATTTTAAATTCTTAGCTCTAACAAGCTTAATACAGACGTGTAGTTTTAAAATTACAATTTAGCTGCAGACTTCAGGTCTTCAGCTGTTTTTTAGAACCATGTTCACTTTACACGAAGTGTAAAGGTATCCAAAGACACTTTCCATAGGAGTAACAACAGGAAAGTAAAATGAAAAGGAAGAAAGCACATGAAGTTCTACTGGAATTTGTTTTGCAATTTTTTTTAAAAATATGATTTCTCTTAATGGATTTACCTCAATGAAGAAGGTTACAGTATTGATATTAATTCTAGTAATACAAACCTCTGACACCCTCACTTCTTGTGCCTTGCAGTTACTATACCCATCAAAAATGCTCCCAGAAAGAGTGATTTTTTACAAACTATTTTCAAAAGACCAATAAATATACATATTTGTGAAATGCAAGTGTTACCAGAAACATAAATAGATACCCAAAGTCGCCCAAGCTGTGTGTTAAGTTAACCAAAATTGGCACATAGGAAAAAGGAAAAAAACACCTTTACAGTAGAGGTTGATTTTGCCCTGGGCAAAATTAGTAAGTGATAGGAAAATAAGAGTTCATATGACTGACACTGGAGACAAAAGAGTGTTTTGCTTAATTCATCTGAAAGTCCTTGCAAAAAAATTTCAACTTACTTGCTTGGGTTTAGTATTTTAAAACTTCTTGGTAATCAAAACAAGGCGGAATTCTAGAAGTTACCTTCTGCCTGTTGAAACAACATTTCAGATGCATTTTTTTCCATCTCCTTTTTAAAACATATCTGACATTGTATTTTCCCAGCTGGGAAACAATTCTCATGTGGGATGCCTAGCTATTTTTGAGACAGATGAAGATGTAATTCATGTCTTTGGTTAAGAGAAAAATCGATCATTCTGAAGAGAACTACTATATGGTTTTCAATAATGTGCTTTGGAAATCCCACAGGAAGGTACTCTTGAAAAGAGTTTCATTTTAAATTATGCACGGCAATATTTGCTCTCCAGGTTCAAGTTTTGGCCATAAATTTTGTATGCCACTATCTTTACAGTATGAACAGATGTATCAAATCAACAGTGAAACTTTCAGTTTTTAGTTGAGATAAAGGACTGCCTTTTTGTCACGAATCCTTGGGTACTGGCAGTCACTTAAGGTAAACTGAGTACATGATGCATGGAGAATTAATCCAGAGAGATAAAAATTGTAGATAGGTTCATTTTCTTTTTAGAGGAACAGTGTGCTTCTATTGAAAGGTTCAGTGCAGGTTAGGAACCTTCACACTTGAAAACATATTCACAGAAATACGTACATGCACATTTGTCTGAACTGTGTTGTCTCTTGGGGTTTTCTTTATTTTGTTTTTGTTTGGAGTGGGAGGTTTGGTTTGGGTTTTTCCTGGGGGGGAGGTTTGATAGTCACATCTTTCCTCTGTTCTACAGGCAGTTCAACTGAACAAGGTCCATGGTTCTGACAAAGATTACAGCAGTAATTAGCCTTCATAACAGCCTTCAAAATAGCCTTCAGATACTTTCATTTTTTTAGAGATGGGTTTCTCTCATACATATACAGGGCTCCACTCCCACAGCTGCTCACCTGGGACGATCCAAAGCAGGATTCAAACCAGGACCTCAGGTACTGCATACCATTTTGTCACACAACCCCAAGACTGAAATGACACCAAATACAACACGTGGCACCAGCTTCTGCCTGGTGAACAACAAGCTGGGACATTTACTGGAAAGAAAGGAAGTGCAACTACAAGACACTGTACTAAGTTAAGCAGATGCATAGTTAAGCCCATTGGTTCTGAAAGAGAGGATGGGGAAAAAAAGCATGTTTTAAGATAAAAAGTAACAAAGAAAATGCTATAAACCTAAATACATGGAAAGATCACAGCGAAATACTAGCCTGGGTTAAGAAGGGAGACAATGGTGAGAAATAGAGCATCTTTCCAGCAGTGTGGTGAGGAGAGATTAACAGTTCAACCACAGCTTTCATGTCTGCTTGGAAGCAAGGAGCACCAACAATCTCTGAATTAGGTGATTTCCCTGTTTTTTCCAGGTCACAACTACATTTCAATCACACACATGTGCAGTAATACCTGTTATTTGGAATAAATGCCATGAGATTCAGGTTAGAAATAACTCATTTAATACAGTGTGCAAATGGTAGAGCCATTTCCACACCACCATCTCAGCTCCTCAAACCTCTCTAAATTGGTTTATAGAGTTGCATCTTACTCTCTAAATGGCAAATTCAGGCCATTTTCCCTGTTTAAAACAGACCCTTTTTCCTAATTAACTCTTAAAATACATTCCACTGTCCTCAATGGGAGCCAACAACAGAAACCTACTGAAAAGAGTAGGGTCACGGGTATTTTACTGTATTAGAAGGTTGTCAAATTTGATCAAAATCTGAACATGATCCTTGACTTATTGACATGCAGTGAATTCTGTATAATTTCAGCCCTGATTTATTCAACCGAATGCCCGTATGAGCTCAAGGACATGACTCACTGGGATAATAAATAAATAAAAGCAACAGCGTATGGATGGTCTAACGAGAACAGCAAAGCACAAATTCTCCAGATATCTCCATATTCTACTCTCAGACCTTTCTGAGATAACCAGAGCTCTCCTACAAAATCCCACAAAATTTCACAAGTGCAATGCTTTGCACATAAGAGAACCAAGAGAATACAATGGTGGGCTTGGGAATTTTTTTTAAAAAGCTGTTCACTTAAACTGAATTTTGTTCTCAAAGCAGAACATAGAATCATACTAAATTGAAATCTAATGAATTATCTTTTCACCCTTTAATAAATGATTACTTAATTTAAAAATTAAAATGCCCCTTTGTAGGCAAACGTTAGGAAAATGTTAAAATTTTTCACATCCGCTATCTACACATACTCTTTGCTAATTAATTTTTATTTTTACTGTATAATTTATTCTACGGCTTTCCAATAGTAATGAAACACTGTAAAGACATCTTGTTGCTTTCTTTAATAGACATATCAATATATACTGTATTAAGAACTAGTACAGTGGATTATATGTCTCCCATTTCAGCTGTTACTTGGCCATATTTTACCAGGTGGACTAGCAACCTTGCTGCAAATGTACATTTCAAAAATTTAGTTTAAAATTAAGTATTTTTAAGGCAGCATAAAATGACCATAAAATATCCCTAACTATTTCTTCCCCAGCAGCTGCATAAAGAGAATTACTGACTTCTTTACTTGCAAAGATCTGTAGTTATTATGAAAAAAACAAAGAAGGAAGGGATTCTATAAGCCATCAGTTACAAGGTAGAAATATCTTTCAGTTCAAATACTGTTGGTGAATAATATAAGTTAAACAGTGATTCTGTACTGGTCACTATTAATACAAACTGAAAATGCAGAGATACCTGAATGAATTGTGTTCAGCCTGTATGGAACAAAACTACAATTGTCATTCCGGTGAAATTTGTACAATTTTTAACAACACATTGGAAAAGAACTGAAAAATCCCATTGACACGTTCTCTTTCTGTCTGACCACTTCAGGAATCAAAGAGACCTTGTTATCCATGCCCTGGCTGTGGGAAGGGCCCTGCAGTATCACAGTGTCCGAATGCTGACCCAGGATGCAGACCATGGGCTGCCCAAGCAGCTCTTTGGCTGTCAGCACCTCCCGTGACACCTCCTCAGCTCAGGGAGGGAGCAGGATGCTGTGGGGGGGCAGCCAGCAGCTCTGTCTTGCAAGAGGATGGAACATTCCTGACCTCCCCCCTTGACTGAAATGAGGTGTATGGAGCAGGCCATTAACCTGTAAAGCTGAGTGGGTTTTCTGCTTTTGCTGAAAGCCTAAGATGGAAGAACAAGGCTTCGTTTTTTTGTTGTTTTGTTTTGTTTTGCTTTTTTACAGATCTGCAGGCATGGATAGTGTCTGCAAGCTCTAGCAAGTGCATAAAAAAAGCATTATTGCCAGAATGGCTTAAAAATAGTGAACAATGAATTAGACTTAAAAAAACCAATCTGCTAAAAACCTGTGTTATACTTAAGTGTCAAAGACATGCTGACACTGCTCTGATAATTTTCAAAACTGATTGACTGGCGTTATTTATAAATGTTGCTGTAAGGATGAACCCACCTTCTTGGGTCTACAGCCAAGTCCCCCAGGAACATTACCATAGAAGCCAGGAAAACACTTACATAAAGAAAAAAACATTATCATCCAGTTCAGGGAAATTTATCTCAGGCTATGTTCTACATTTCCCTGGTTTATCTCCCAGGAAAAGCATCACCACCACACAATTACTCTCCTGGCGTAGGCACATAAGAAAGGCAGCTCAGTTTGCACAGTCTTAAAAAGGGGGTAGAACGATGAAGCAAGAAACTTTACACTCATTACACTTCCTATTTACTCTCTAGGGGAACGGATTATTCTTTCTATGAAAGTGATTATGCCTAGACCATAAAGTAGGAAATTAAAAACCAGAATACTCAATGTCTTGCTTGCATTTCAGTAATTGCCTTCTCTACAAATGTGCTGATCTTTTTCAACAGTTAGTATTCTATTATTAGGACACCATGGATAATAATGCTTTTTAATTGTCTCTATCTATTATTTGTATTTTCCTACAGTTGCACAGAATTTAAAAGAGTGAAAAATAATAAACTTGAGGTTTTGTCAGTGATGTTTACAGATGTATGCTTTATCTTCAGTGATACATACATTTCTCAAACAAATAATTTAACTTGAAATTTTTCCTTTAAAAATAAAGCACTACTAAACACAATTTATCCACCTAATGTTAAAATATGCATAATTTCATGTAAACAAAAAGGTTTACATAAAATGAGATCCATTTTAACTTCCTATTTGGAATACTACCACTTTTGTAAAGATTGTATTAGGTGCTCTGTTCAGCAAAACACAGACAATAGCCTTGTAAATTACATGTCAAAGAAAAAAAATAACAGCATTGTGGCTTACATATATGTATGAGACTGATGAAAGATGTTTGTATTCACATATTCATTTATATTTTATCACACTTTATGTTAGAATTTAGCTATCTTACCTTCTTATTTACGTAGCTTACCTCCAGTTCTATCCACATAAGCAAATTCTGTTTAGCAAACCATAACTACATTATCAAGACATAGCATCATCAGTCTCAACAGTCTCAAAGAAACTGTCTTTACACTCTCTAATTTTAAGTGGAAAAAAAGGGCTAGTAGTGCAGGTTCTGGCTCCGTGTAGATAAAACACCTCGCTGTCATAGAGACAGACTATCCATGAGCCAACATCCCAATCGAATTAGGGAAGAATACCAGCACTGCAAGTCTCACCCAGGAACGAGCTGACAGTAGCACAACACATTTCCTCAGGAGAAAAGGGCTGAGCAGCCCTCTGTTCTGACATAGCTGGAGAGTTTGTCTACTACAGCAATACTGAGCAAAGAACACTCCTAGATTCTTCCATTCAAAAGACAACCAAACAGCATGTTTGGGGTTTTTTTCCCCTGTAGGTTAATAGAGATGGTGCTGGTCAGCACGTGCCAAGCGCTTTTTGACCACAGCTGGTCATCATGATCTGATAGGGAAGACTCCAGAACAAAGAGGAGCCCTCAGACAAACTCGGATGTGACCCCAGCCATGGGTTTCATGTAGGAGGACAGCAATTCACCATTTTATAAATGAGGCATTTTCCAAGCATAACATTACAAAACAGGGCAAAAAAAAGAAAAAAAAAAAAGATGGAAAAAAAAAAAGGCTATTCTTGTGTTTCTGTTTCCTTCCTCTAGAACTGGGAATTTTCTCCTACCTCCTACTTCCATCTTCTTAATGGTAGGAAGGCAAAAAGACATCAATACAGAGGCTTTGTTGCAGAATTCAAAGACTTTGTGCCAATAAAAGAAGGTGGACTTTTCTATGTCTTCTTTCCCCTCAAGTTACTTAACAAATATCCTCCCCTCACTCCTTAAGAGACAGACAACTTGTATTTGGTTCATGTAGCTCTAAAAGGCAATAAAAAAGTGTCCTACTTTCAGCTAATTTATTCAAAATTGCCACTCAACCTGTACTGGTGTGCTTATTTGAAGTAACTGACTAATTGACACAACCATGTGGGGCCTAGAAAAATGTATTTTAAAATACCTCCTTGGATGACAGGAGTTAAAATTGAATAAAAAGAAAGCAAAAAATGTCACTTCCCATTTTCACAAGTCTATTAAAAAAAGTTAAACTGTAAAACATCATCACTGATAGGAAAACCCCACGTCTTGTAGATAGAGTCCTGTTAAAATTAAATTAAATTAATAATCCAATCAGTAAAGATAAGTGTTTTCATTCAACACTACCAAGTACCTACCTAACTCGTCATCTCTCCCTTCCCACACAATTCCTCAGTCAGTGATCAAGAGGAGAGATAAAAACCTTGAATTCTCATTTGGCTTGAGGTGAAAGAAAACGTTGTTTGGGGGACAAAAGTCATCTGTGCACCTACCATAGAAACAGCAGGCTACTGAAGTAGGAGTTTTCTTCTTTTGTGTGGATAAGTCTTCTTTTACGATATTTTTATTTAAGAAGTAATAATGATTCAACATCACAGAGACACAAGATGGGTTTTTTTTGTACCGTTGGCAACAAACAGAACAACAAGGAGAGGACACCTAGTGGTGGTCTGCAAAAATCAGGGCTGGGAGCACGGGAGCAACTGATGGAATTTCTCTCCAATGCGGGACCTGATTCGGCAAAGCTCTCACACACTTAATTTTTAATCATTTTAGAAAGACTTAGCATTCCAGCAAGCTTTTGTTTATGCACTTTTCTGAACCTGCATTATCAGAAATTTACAACAAATTTGGAACATGGTATGTCAGTGTGACACGCTCAGGAGTGTGTTTTGTTAAACACCAGAGCTTCATCAACTGGAGTGGATATTGACACTTAGATGGGTTCATGAAACACAAAAAGCTTGGGAAAACTGAAAACCAGATTTCATTACAAGTTAAACCAAAATAAAACATGGATGCACTTCAAAATTTTTGCACATTTTGCCATGTGATTTTTTTGCAGAACATAACCTTTATTATATAACGTGCAATAAACATTGATTCTCTTTAAAAATGGTTCTAGCTCTACATAATCTGACATCTCAGAGCAAAAAAGACTTAGGGAACATTTTTGGAAGAACCACTTTTATTTGCCCGTAGATTTACTATGCCTTGTCTGTGTTTAGAATAGATGTAAGCAAAGCTATTGAAGTTTGGGGTTTATGCAGCTTTTGGAAGATATTGTTATTTTAAAGAACCACGAAACTACTCTCATAGGCAAATGTAAAGTAAAGTGGCATATCATTTGGCATAGGACAATGTATTTATTTTAATTCTTTGTATCTTTTAATTGTTCACTGATCTGTGAGCATATTTAACTAAGAATAATCTACTAGTTGCATGCGAGCCTGTGTGAAAAAAAAACAAACCATTCAAGACTCAGAAGTTTAGGTAGTCTCATAAAACTTAAAGGAAATAAGAATTAAGTCCACAATGTCCTGTTCAGTACTTTTAGGAATGTAAATTTTAAAAAAAAATCCAAAACAAGACTCCTGTCAGAAATTACTGCAAAATTATAATTTCTGTAATCACCAATTTAAATATCAATTTTTTTCTTGCATATAATTTAGTTTAAGTAAATATAAAATCTATTGTCAATATCTGAGTCTAAAGGCTGGAATATTAGAATTTGTAGCTAAAAAACAGTTTCAGGGAAGTGTGAATTTGCATATTCAGTGAATTATTTCCTGCCCACACATCTCCTGTCCCTTTCTTGAAGTGTTTCTTCCCATTTCCACTGAGCCATTCATTTGGGTAAGTAATTAACATCAGACTGATATGAATATATCAATCAGTTTTCATATATATTCCACCACAGGCTATAGCTGTTCCGTAGCACTTAATGAGGAAAAAGCTTCTGCAATGCATACATTATTTACCTCAATATTACTTTAGCTGGCTGCTGGCAGCTTGATCTTAATTTAATTGACTTAAATGATGTGGAAAGAAATAAAGAAAAGGAACCATGTTTCACCACTGTCATGTAAGAATCTTTTAATTTTTTGCCTGCTCATCTTAAAGTTCAGGATATCAACCACCTGAATTCCAGATCTTTGATATCTAAAAGAGAAAAGCTCAAACAATGTCAGCATGCCTTTTTCCTTTGAGGATTTAGAAATACAGGGATAACTGCCTTATCATACAGCTTGCTTTGTTCATACATCAGTTATCCATGAATAACAGTAATCCAAGTAGTCTCGGCACATTATGAAGAATGAGTTTGCTGGCTGTCCTCTCAATATTTTTGACATAATGCTTATTATTCTGGAACCAAACTCATGTATTTCAGATTTCTCTGCACCACATTTAAAACCAATGTGTCAGCTCATACACAAAAATTAAATCCTTTTAACCATGCACAAGCATGCTCCAGTTCTGTGCTATAAAATTAGTTAACAGTTGCTCCTTGTTGTCCATGTGCAAACACACACATACAGAGAACATTAATAGCAGCAGCAGTCTCACTGACTACCCCAGAGGATCATCCAGTTATTGTTTCTCAGTAATTAAGCAAATGTCATCCCTAACCAGTTGTTCTGTTTGTTTTAAAACGTTGAGATATTGTAACACACATTTTCCACAAAGCTACATTTGAAAATCCATGACTTTCTTCATTTCTGATCTCTGTAAAACATACTAAACAAAAATAAAAACAAGCAAACAAAAAACCCACCTTTCTTTTTTCATACATTTCATTTTGGGATTTATCAGAGCTGGATTCTCACCATATATTTCTCTCTGCTCTTGTATGTGAGAATTTTTTTCAATATCAGCCAAAGAACTTTTTACTGCTTTATTACAGACTCAAAACCAAAAAAACCCCAAAATGAAAGAAACCCATTTCCCCAAAAAAGAAAGAAACTCTATCTTTAGATCCTCTTTTACCTTTCTGTGAATATATTTCACAAATTTTACTAGTGGAAGTAAAGGTGAAGTTGCAATCAAGCAGTCATGAGCTAAAGATAAGACCAAACAGCAACTACTGATGATTTGGACCACACACTATGGTCCTTTTTAGTCCCACTTAGTGGCCAATTCAACTATTCTTATTTAGAATACCTGATTTCTGTTTGACAACCAGCAGAAGAGGGGAAAAAGAATTTATTTCTCTGCCTAGTGGGCCTTTACAGTGGCAGGCAACTAACTCAAGCTGCCAGAAAATAATGTCATTGAATTCATTTCAGAAGGTTGTCTCTCTGTGATGCACAGAGGAGACAAAAGCACAGCTTTATGGTAGAATTGCAAAATATGCTTAATCATTTGCCTTCATTGAATTGAGTACAAAACTACAGTGCTCTATTTCTGTGCAAAAACATCTTTGCAGAGCTTTACAGAGAGGCAAAAAGAAGTAGTTTTACCAAATAGAGTTATAAAAAATAATGACCTATTCCAGGGGCTTTTTGAGAATCTACTATAAATTTTTTAGACTTCTGATATTTAGCATCATCCAGCATCATGACATTTTAAATTATAATCTGACTTTATTTGAGATGGCTCTGCTTTTAGGTTTCTCTTAAACCAGAAAGTATATATTGTACTAGAGATAACCAGCAAAAAAGTATCCAAAATGGTACCAAAACGCCCTTCAATATTCATTTAATTAAAAAAATATTTCTCAAATAGGTAAATAAATTTATGTGAATCAATTGTAATACTGCTTCCATGATAATGCTCTACAAAATATTTCTCCTTATGCTTACTGTAAGAAAGGTTTAGAAAACAGCAAAAATAGCAGGTTGTTTTGTTTTTTTTCTGTGGTAACACTTCCAATTAAAACACATAATGATAGTCACACTACAGAAATAAGGACAGGCAAGAAACAAAATGGTGGCGTGTACCAATGCATTGAACATTTCCTAGCCAGGAGTATGCCGAAGTGTAATATATGTAATATGCCAGGAGTGCCATAATTTCCTGGAAAAGTCACTACGCCAAATTGACAGGGAGCATAACATCATGTCTGGAGACAGTGGAGCTGACAATTTAGAAGGCAGTGACTCAAAACTGAACTGCCCATTTTTCGTAAAGGCCAGCATTTATGATATTCAGTCTACATACATCCTTCAAACAATGAGCACGGCTAGGAAATCTACTCAATGGTAAATAGTTTCAATTTCTTCTAAAACAGGATGATACAAACAAGTTAAACTCTCTGTGACTACAAGAGTATCAATAAATTTAAGCGCTAGTCATCAAACTCTAGTGCAGGTGGTTGTTAAAATTGTTAGTATTCCTTTCTAGAGCCTCATTCTGATATTTTGGACATTTGGTAACATCATTAGGAGTCCATCCATGTGATGGCAGAGACCAAAACTTATTTTGCTCTCTGCCATTAGCAGAGAGAAGATGGTCACTCTGTGCTGTTTTTTTCCAAAAAGGCCTTGCCACTAGTACGTGTTTGTAATCACACCAGGTAGTAAGGAAAAGCTGTATTACATTCTTGTTCTGGTGTAGCTCCTCACAGAGATTGACTGATGTTGGGTAGGAATAAGATGTTAGTGATTGATGTTATAACCGTACAAAACTTACCTCTTCCCACTGGTGTATGTATCTAATCAGTCTTGAAAGGCGCAATAAACGTAACAGGCTGAGGATTTTTGTAAATCTCACAATACGAAGTGCTCTTGCTGTCTTGTAAACCTCTGAATCCATTCCTTTTTCTACAATGAGAAAGATATAATCCACTGGTATTGATGAGATGAAGTCAACCACAAACCAGCTTTTTAAGTAATTCATCTTAATGATTTTAGGGTCCAGTATTATTTCAGAGCTGTCTTCATTTACAGTCCCAGTTCTAAAATTCATGATCAAGTCCAATAGAAAAACAGTGTCTGATGCCACATTGAAAATAATCCATGGTGTTGTTGTTTGTTCTGTGAAGAATGTGATTCCGACTGGTATAATGACAAGGTTTCCAACCATCATTATGAGCATGATTAAGTCCCAGTAAAACCTAGGCAAAAAGGAAGAAAGAGCATGGTTGATGTAATGTGGTAAAACATTAAAAAATGATCGCTATTATGCCACCTACTTCACCACCAGATTTTGTTACTACTAGGGAAATTCTTATTACTTTAACTCATTCAGCATATTCATGGTCAGTAAAGACAACATAATTTACACACTTCATTATGTGCCTTCCTTCTCAAAAATATGCATGTAGAATAAAGGCAGCTATGGTTTATCATTCCATGGTACATTACACACTGAAAGGTGGGCATGTGTGGCACCTGGATAAGCAGACTTATCCAGACTCCTGTCAAAACCTCTGTGCTTTTATATAGATAAAAACAATGTCTTGTGCCGATCAGAGGTGCTTTAGCAATGCAACAGTCTTCCTAAGATTTCTGTCCAAATAGAAAGCCGAATACCTAATAGTTATATTAAATGTCAGTATCTCTTTTCAAATGTACTGATACCATTACAGTGCTGGAATAAAATTACAGGAAGAGGAAAAAAGCACCGAAGCAAAAAATAGAAACAATAATTAGATAACATAAAAACCTTCATCCACTTTTACAACCTTAATTGAACTTTCATGCATTTTTACAACCTCACAGTCTATCTTCTTGCAGAGCTAGTTAAGAAATGTTAGAAAAAATAGCTGCAATTTGCATAGTAATAGAAAGGGGTACTGCATTTTACCATTTTGCTCCGAAAGGATCTAAAGGCTCCCCTCTAACATTGTTAGAATACTAACCATGCTTAATACAATGTGGTAGAGAGACAGACGTAACTAGTATTTGTGATGGAAAGGCTGAGTAAATGCACTCATTACATAGAAGATATGTAGAAGATAGAAGATATCTTCCATCCCTGATGGAAGATTTCCAGGGAACAGCAGTATGTACCAGATTTTCAGCAAATTATGATAAATCCTAAATGTTAAATAGTCAAAGAAAGCTATTCTTACGCAGTAAAAGAACGGAAATGGAACTCAAGAAAGCCTGAACCCAATGCATAATCTCTTACTCTGTTCAAGAACATGATCTGGTCATCTAAAATTGTGTCGGAGAGGTGCAGAAACCAATCAACAACAGTTGCCCATGGACTCATTAGAGTTTCTAGAAAACAGCAGTGGCTCCACAACTATCCCTCTGCTCTGTCTCCCTGTCACAGTGGGGCCTGGTGCAGGGGATATGTCATGGACACACCACCACCACACCACTTTAACACTGACCTCCCAGCCACCTCCATCATACTAACACTAGCCTCCTGACGTGCAACACACCCTCATCTTGGCAAAGGTTCATGGAACCAGCAAAAATAATAGTTTCACTGGCCACAAAACATTTCAGAACCACAAGCCTAGTTTTTGCTAGACTTGCACAGAGAATACAGATTACTTTAGATTTCAGAGATTGCTTCTTGTATTACCAAATGATCATAAAATCACAGATTGGTTTGGACTGAAAGGGAAGTTAAAGATCATGCACTTCCCACTCCTGTGCCACAGCCAGGGACATCTTCCACTAGACCAGGCTCCTCAGAGCTCTACCCAGCCTGGCTTAAACTTCCAGGGATGGGGCATCCAGACAGCTTCTCTGGGCAAACAGTGCAAGAGCCTCATCACTTTCACAATAATTTTTTTTTTGTAATATCCAATCTAAACCTCTCTCAGTTTGAAGCCATTCCACCTTGTCCTGACACTACATACCCTTGAAAATACTCTCTTATCCATCCTTCTTGTAGGATCCCTTAGGGTACTAAAAGGACAGAGTTAGGTCACATGGAAACCTTTCCTTCTCCAGGCTGAACAATCACAAAGATCTAGCTTTTATAAATTCCATTTTTTCATGTCTACCTTGGAAGCAAATAATTCTAAGTTTACAGAGTGCTCATCAGAGAATATCAATTATTATCTGAAACTGTAAAAAATGATAAAGGAAAAGCAGCATAGGATTGAGAACAGCATGAGAATTCCCAGTTTCAAAATTATTTATTCCAAGATACACCTGGAGAGATTAGATTTAACTATCATTTGAGGGAAGAGAGCAGTTGCCAATGTACCCCTAACTGGTACTCAGAAAATCTATGAAATAGACTATAAAAATTATTCCCTCTGTATCACAATGTGATTTGTGTCTTACACATTTTCAGTCTTGTAATAAATGTGAACACAAACTGCTAAAAATGTTCAGTTTTATTCAGGCTGTATGTATTTTTGTTCAGCATATGATAGTATTCATCAGATCTGGCAAAAATTTTCAGATTTCTCCTGTCTTTTTTAATTCCTGTAATACTTCTCACTGTGCTAGATTCCTTTTCAGTAATTTGAAATTCCTTTTCAGTAATCTTGAATTACTACAAGGAACCACTAAATTCATACATCACTGCCACTGTGATCTACAAGTAAAATGCTATCAGCCAAAGTACTTCACAAAAGTGCTCTGGGAGAATAAACATCCCCATGGAATCTTTATAACTAGCAGAAAACAAATAGAAAATAATTACGAGAGGTGTCCTTGTATCTGCAGCTCACTCCTAAGCAAAGCGTTGCTAATTTCAGATTGACCTTTCCATTTCCCTAGCATGGAGAGCAGTTATGCAACAAAGGCTAACCAAAGCCACACAACAACCAGCCACCCAGCCAACATAAGAGATAATACAGACCCAGGTGTTTTTAACCTCCAGTAATCCACGGTTTAGAGGATCATTGCGTCCTCTGATTATGCAAAACACACTGCTGTTCCTGATGCTGAAGTGGTAGCATCACAGCTAAAATAATATTGACTGCTAAGGACTTTGGTATTTTAGCCCACAAAATAATATAAGCTGATTAGTTAGTAAGAAAAACCCTTATTATTTTTCATTTAGAAATGACTTGGACATTTTCTTTTAGGAAAATGTTTCCAAGCGCCATTTTTGTTGGCCACGTTTTATTTTATTTCAGATGAGAAAAACTAGATGCAACTGCCTGTATTGTCCTTCTCTGACCTGTGCAGAGAAAGTAATACAATGCGTTCCTCACCTACGGTTCAAAACATCCAACTGTTCACGTAACAAAGAGGAATTTGTACAGCCTCACAAGACAGTGCAAGAAGGGGCCACTGACACACAAAGATGGCCCTTTGTTTCAAAATACTTTTAGGATTATGTATTTATTTTTTTCTACTTCCCCTATCCCAGTGAGGATGATTGTGAAGCTACAATTTGCAATATGAAGAGTTCCGCATTTATGTAAGGTACTATAAAATGTTGATGAAGAACAAAGAAGAGGTTGGCTTATGACACAAAATTTTCAAGAATGAGGAAGAAAAGCAGAAGTCTGGGGGTAATGAGATCTTCCAAAGCTCAAAATGAGAAGCAAGAACTGCCCTTAGCCCCACAGCAAACAACTATACAGCTTATTGCTGAGCTGAAGCTACTACTAGATGCCATTAACAGAGGATGCAGAGGTCATCACTGCATACACTAAATTATTCTTAAAGCGTTTTAAATGCTTCTAAATGTCTCAGAGGTAGAACACCTGTAGGAAAAAAAACCCATAAATAAAAAAAGTCTTCAGTTATTAATGTATAAACCTCAATCTTGAGGAACATTTTTTTCAAAATTTATGAAATTATTAAATGCCGAAACTTTTAAAAAACCCAAAACCAAAACCCTACTAATTACCACTTTGGAATTCTCAAAATGGATTCATAGGCCTCTTTGGTGATCTTTTCACTCATACTTACTCATATTTCACTAATATTTGCTATATTTTTAAAAATTACAATAACAACAGTGTTTTTCCAGCTGTGGAATATGGTGCTGAAGTGCTGGTGTTATTCACTGGCACAGGCTGTCCTGGATAGGATGACCAGCCTGTTCAAAATGAGCACCTACCCAAGCAGCAGAGTTACTTAGTATTAATTAAGCACTGTTTGTATTAGGCTTAATAATGTAAGACACCATGAATTCTAACAGGCATCTTATTTTCCACCTTATATCCCCAACCCAGAGAAAACTGAGTCTTAAGGAAGGAAATTTAATCTCTGAGTAAATCTGCTGTATAATTTGCTGTACATACAAATTCAGATTCGCTTGCTTTATTATTTCCTTTTTCTGCCTATCAACAGCAGAGGCTCAATTTCTTTGAATCAGCATCATTTGAGATATGACTATCTTTACAGTGCTGGCACATACTGAACCAGCAGCAGTTGTCAGTGGTCTCACAAACCACACAGCAGAGCGAGTGGCATCTCTCAGGCATTGTGTGGTGTGAATGGAGGCTGCAGAGTAGTCAGAGCTTTGCTTAAGTTTACATTTTCTCAGTTTCAAGAAAGATGGTAAAAATTCTGATCTTTTATTAAAAAAGAGCAAATTATCTCAGTAAAACTTCAGGAAATTCAGTCTAAACATTGGAAATAAACACTCGTCCACATTATAAACCAGAAAGCCATTGAAAAAGATACTAACTCAGATTGCTAGTAAAATTCCTCTGAAGCAAAACTTGATGCATCACAGATTACGTTTTCTTTTCTCAGATGCAACATGATTTCACCCCACACATTCAGAGGATCAAGAACTGTAAAAAAATTTCACAAGCTTTCCTAGAAAACTTGCTTCTTCTTCAGCCAAACATTGTGATTGACTAGCAAATGCTCAGTGAAATGAACACTGACTTTCCATTTTGCTTTGTTTTTTTTTTAATCTCACCTTCAAACACAGCTTTATTTCCTTTGCTTTCATAGATCACTGTTTCACCTAACAGAGAAATCAATGTCCTATATAAAATGGAACAATCTTAGCAGAAATAACAGTAATTTTAAATTTCATTGTACTGTATGGGAGCCAACACAAAACTTGATATTATTCATATCAGAATTTCATTCTCATAGGACATGTTATCTTTCTGTTATTCTACTAAGAGGGAACAAAGCTAGACATGCCTGAAAACATCTGCAAAACAGAGATAATTACTGGGATGTGTTGAAGGACAGGAGAATGAAGGGAGTGTTTTCTTCAGAGGACCCAATTCTTTTAATGATTGTACAGGTGTCTGTGCCTGAAAACTTTCTGAAAAATCATCACTATTTTTTTTTACAACCTTAAAAATGAGGATATCCCCTTCTGCCCAGCTATCCATTTTCATTCTGCCCATCTGTTTCTCTCTTACAAATACACATAGCTAGAGGAAAACAAGCTTCTTCTGGGGAAAAGGCATACAAATTAAATACTAAATTCATTCTATTTTAGCAAGAAATATTGCATTTGACATCCTCCATAGAGGAAACTGTTTAAATGTTGCCAATCCATACTGGATTGCTTCGGTGATTTTGGGTCAGGAGCTTTTTTTTTAATTTATTTTAAAATTTCCAAACTTAGAATTTACTGTAATCTATCTCTGTGACCATATTAATACAAAGGCACTAAAATTACTAGTGGAGTGCCACTGTTTTATGATGGGCTGTTTTGCATGAGCAAACAGGTCACTTCTACAGTTGTGTAATCCTTCTGCATGGATAAAACTTTCCTCATCTGAATGTACCTCAATTTACAAAGCTTTAGGATGACAAAACTTTGAGGTTGGTATTTTGTTTTGCTTTTAAAGAATAAACTGTTCTCCTGAAATTGTCAATTTAGATCTTTTATGCTACTCTATTTCCACCTTGACAACTTTAAGCTTATATTAAGTAAACACAACCAAGGAAAGGTTGCAAGGCTGAAATAAAATCTCTTTCTTGGCTTGCCTCTTTTGATAGCAAAGTGCACACTATAGTAGAATTCTAACAGTGTATCCTACACACCCAGTGGTGATGCTGAAGGGCAGAAATATGATTAAGTGACACTTTCTCTGGTGAAAATGTCATCAACATTTGCTGTTCTTTTTTAATTTAAAGCATATCACAAGCTTAATGAACATTCATTGGCTGAGGTAACCTGCTAGAGCAGCAGAAAGGCTTTCTCTATTGGTCTCAGACTGGTCAGTCTGGGACAAGACAAAGGCTGATGTTCTGAAAACTGTTTCTTTCCCTGGTTGAAATACGAGCAGTGCTGGACTTGGGAATCTTCCAGCTTAATGGTTTCATTCTGATGGAAACTAAAAGAGATTTAAAAAATAACCTAACAATTAAGTTTTCAGGTCACCAGAAATCTTAATTTGATTTCAGAATAATACTGGAGTCCATTACTTCAAGATTAGCCATATATATTTAAGAGATCCAATGTACGTCCCTTGCTGGGTTTTTCTAAGAATATTGATGCAATTTCCTACCCTAAAATGATACTACTGAAGTTCAATGATATTGAGTCTTCTCTTTTATATAACCATAGAATATATCTAAAATCACAAATTTCCACAATTTCAAAAAGATTTCATGATTTTTATCTCTTCAAACCCACTTAGCAGTGGCAATTTGCAATTTGTTGCTCAGCTGTGATTCCATGCACAAGGCAGATGATTAGATAAATGCATCTCTCAGGGGACCTGATCAGAGCCCAGTGAAGGCAATGAACAGCAATTTACTACTTTCAAAAGTCTTTGGTTACATAGTTTGGCTAGATTTAAAGCTTGAGTGCTTAGAATACTAGAGAAGAAAAGCACTGTGCTGACCATGGAAGGCGACTACAAAACTATTTAACTTAACTTATATTTATTCATTTATTTACTTGTATGTATGTATGTATATTTTCAGAATATTTTCAATTAATATTTAACCAGTGGACATTTCATCAAAAGACAATTGGTTCTTGCTATGCATTTGGCAGCTTCCATCAGAAATTTTCATAGTATTTTACATGCATTAACAAATTTAGCCTCAGATTTCTGAGAAATAAAGGTAAGTAGAAGTAAGGTTGCACTTACTGCATACAGGAGGGAAGGACAGGGAGGACAAAAAGAAATTTACATAATATGGCAATGTTATTTAAAAATTAGACTCCTAGTTTTTAGCCAATAATCCCCTAACACCACTGCTTGAATACCACTGATATATGAACTTGCTTTTCCTCCACAGAAACTTATTAAACTACAATAGAAAGAATTAAAGCCTGACTTCCACTTAACCTTGGGCAACAACAGTGCACCACTGTCAGTGAAGCTCTGATAATGCTTTTGCTCTCCCTCATTTTTACGTAACTCCTCCTTTCTGAGAAACGTGATCTAGTGGGTTGTATCCCCATCTGTGGCAGGGAGCAACATGAGCTTGAAGGTCCCTTCCAACCCAGACCATTCTATGATTCTAAGATTCTTCAGCCCCATTCCTCATTTAAAAATCTGGGTGGTGCCCCTGTTCAGATAGCTACCAGATGGGAAAAAGGTGCTGATGAAGAGTCAGGGCTCACAAATATGTTTTCTCATAGTAAGTGTTGCTTCTGTCTTTGCTTATCTAACCAAATGGGTATATTTCACATCATCAAGATTGCTTCTGCATCAACACATCACAGCACAAGCACTACAGTTTCCTCCAATCCACCACCTCATTCAAGCTATTAGATCACTGCTCTTAGAACCCAGCAACATTTTATGTAGGGGGTGCAACTGATTTGTTTCAGTTTGATATTATCAGCCCTTAAACCAACTGAAAAGTGCCACGTATTGGTTATTTAAGTGTCAGCAAATTTCTGTACTGGATCACTGTAAAATACACATTCACATTCTCAAATTAGAAATGACCACTTTAAAGGCTTGAAAGAGACAGATCTAAAAATATTTCAGCTGCAAATAATCTTGTATCTCATGTTGGAACACTTGCATTAATTAGGAATTTTGTAGTGACAGTAATTTTAAGAGTGCCATTTAGAAACATGACATTTAGGATGCCTCTATACTAAAAATTCAGAGGCTTAAATTGGAAGAAGCCTTCTGTAATTCTTCTCAACAAGGAATTAAGTGAAAAGAAAGGTAACTTCTTAATGCCTTTCCAAAAATTAGAAAACCAATCAATATTTTCCTTTAATAGATTTATTTTTAACCAATTTAATCTCTAAATTATCAGTATAATCTTTAAGATTCTGCTGATAGGGAAAATTGTATTTTCTGAGCTTCAGTAAACGATGACGGGGAAGGCGCCATTCAGTAGCTATTGATAGATCTCAGACAAAGGGTTTGGTGAGGTGAGGAGACTGCCCATGACCACCAAATGAGGTGGGACAATTCATTTTTTCAGAATAACACCTCTGATTAAAAAAAAAAAGAAGAAGAACAAAGCTAGGACCATCAACTTTGATTTTACCTATATACTGCTACTAATGATTTTATTCTGATAATCAGAGGTAAAACTGGCTTTGTGTGTAGCTGTAAAATGATACAGTACATTCAGAAGAGCAGCTTCAAAGTAGGACTTGGTGTATCATTTCTTGACAAAGTGCATTGATGGCAAGATTGGGCGCTATTTTGAAACCGAAGGGGAAAAAGAGCCAGTCTCTAATTTCATGAAGGGAAAAATTAGAGATGCAAAAAAGCATGAAAGAACTATAGATAGATATGAAACAAGCTGATGTACTCCCACACCATAAATGAAAACAAATATTCATGACTGAATACTCACAGTCATCCTATGTATCTACACAGATGTGCAAGATTCTAATGCAAGACCAGGTAATCAAGATTGCATATATATATCAAGTTTAATTATTATTCCTGTTTACAACTATTTATAGCTGACTTTTGGCTACAAAGCTTATGTTTCCATGAATATAAAAATAAGTACCGATATTTCAACCCTTTTAAATCAATCAAATTACACTTAAGAATCAGTAGGTTCTTTTATTATAATCCATGAATATCACATGACAGTAAATAATTTGCTTCAAATGGTAATAAATCTAATTTATATCTGTTAAAAATATATTAATAACTTGTTCTGAAAATAACATCAGAAAATGATTAATCCATGTTCAAATCAAATTTAAATTATAATTTTATAATATGAAAAAGATGAATTTTTTTGATGAAAAAGATTCAAATATATTTCAGACAATTTTTAGAGAAGAGAGAAAGAAAAATCAGGTTCATGGCAGAGCAACATGGTAAGTAATTAGGGTCATGTCACAGCCATCCTCCTTTCAAAAAAACAACTGAATACCTAAAACTTTCATTAAAACCTGTGAACATTCATTGGATTTCCTCATCTATCTGTAGGCAGCTGAGCCCAGGGTCTCCCACACCTCAGGGAGTACTCATTCCCCAAGCCATACGTGCCTCCTGAAGTAAGGTATGCTGCTGACACGTTCTCCCTTCCTCAACAAATATAAACTAGAGCAGGAACAAAATCTTGTTCCCAAGGAAGGCAATGAGACGAGAGACGTTCTCAGTTCTTCTCCAAAGCAGAACAGCTCTGCGCGGTGACACTGTTATTACAAGTGTCCACACCAGAAGTGCTATGCAAAGTCAATGCACAGGTTCAAATCCTCTCCAGCAGAGGAAGAAAATTATTCTGCAGTTTCAACATCCATGCTGAATGATTTTAATTCCTAAGCAGATAAAGGAGACATTTAGACATGCACTCAAATACACTGAAAATTGTAAGATTATGGAACTGTTATTTTAATAATTTTATTAACTGAACTAATCATATCAATTTATCTAAAACATAAACTAATTGAAAATTCAGTGTGAACAACACATAAGAAATGAAAGGAGTAATCTTTCACAAGCTTAATTATACCTTTCCCCACATATATTTATTAACACCTTTATAAAAGGGGGACGCATCCCACTTTTCTAATTGTTCAGCTTGCATTCATATCTCTCTGCTAGCCATTTGCCTTCCACGATATTTAAGCAGCTACAATGTTAATTTTAACATTTCTTTAAAACTTCTCAATTTGCATACTCTACATCCCCGTGTTACCATCCTTTTGACAGCATAGCGCTCTGCCTGCATTGCCAAAACAAATCAGTGCATTATGCAGCCAGACAGAGCAGTGATCAGATAGACCTGATATTTCACTTGTTTAAAAGAAAAAGGAAAATCCAGAAGAGCAAGCAAAGTAAACAAGGAAGAGCATGCTCAGAGATGCTCTAGTTACTGGCCTAAGTAACTGAAACCTTGTCAGCTCTGCCTCTGCTCTCCTCCTCAACTTTTCGTGTTGTTCAGCCTCTAAACACTCCAGAAAGCTCCATGCAAGCTGGGCTCAGCAAAGCCTCATGTGCTGCTGCTACAAGCAGCCCAGCCCAGGGTAGAGATTTGGAATACAAACCAAATTTCTGAGGATGTAAAACCCATCTCTGACGTTTATGGACACTGGTCAGTGTAATGGAATACAATTGCTGAATGGCCCTTTTGCAGTTTAATCCAATATAAGGAAACGAAGACAGGTTTGGTTTCTTTTCCATGACATTACTTCAGTTATTCTTTAAAAAGTAAACAAAGTTCTTCCAAAAAACCCAAACCAGCATATGTGAACTTAATATTTAAATGGTTTTATGATTTGCAAAACAGGAGATAGCCCACAATATCAAGCATCAGGAGATGCATTTACATGAACTGATGCTTTTTCTCCTTCCAGCACATCTTTGCCAGCAGTACAGGAGGTTATATCCATTGCTTGGTTGTAATTAGACATGAGGGTTTATTACATTATATCAGAGGTATATGCAGTAGTGACACACATGATGGAGATCCTAAAACCAGCATGTTTTAAATTTACAAACTATGAGTAGAAAGTATTTATTGAATTACAGCAGATTATTTGCTTGAAATACATTTGTTAAGTATTTTGTTTTAATTTAGTCATATGTAATGGTTATTGAGCCACTGGAAGACACATTTTACCAAGACCTAGATTAATTTAAAATTCTGTTCTATCTTCATTGAGACAGAATCATCTAAAGTGGAGTTGTTATACAAAATACGTACGCTACATGAAAGTTTTTTCCTCCACGCTGCCTTTATTCATTTCTGTAAGAGAGGAAGTCATTTTATGCATCAGAATAACATGTCATTTTTTGACTGAAAAATGAAAGATTGCTGAAGATATTAAGATTTGAAAATTTATTCAAACTTAACTACAGGCTTTGTTATATGTCTCACCTATAAATATTTATCAGAAAAAATATAAAAGGGAATTATTTAATAATCTGCTTCTCCACTTTATTTTTTGGTAGTGTGACTTTGACAGATAACTTTGAAGTCTCTTCATGCAAAAATTCTTTCTCCAGTATTTGAGTCTTCAAACAAAACAGTGTGTATTCCTTAACAATGGGCTGGTCTTGATATCAGACACCCACTGCAGGTTAGGGGTTGCAGAGGGAAGTGTTTGAGCCGAAATAAAGTTGCCTATAATTGTAGCCACTGATAAGCAGCTCTAAAATAAGCACTCAAAGAAACCTTGGTCAGGGACCCATGACCTGAACTATAAACAACCGCAAAACTACGAAGGAAGCTCTTTACTTCCATACTGATAGATGACTCTTGTTTTGACACAGCAAAACAAAATGAGCTGCCCTTTCTGTGGTGAATAAAACACCAGATGTCTGTCTTTATCTTCCATCCATATTCACTCAAAATGTAGTTGTCTAAATATAATAAATAGGTTTCTGCCTTTCAGCAAATGAAAACATTTTACTTTGGAGATATCATAAGAGGTTTTAGCCACAAGCCAATATTCCTCAGAAAGACAAAATCTAATTCAGCCAAATATTTATGCTTCATTTCTTGGAGGATAGTGAGTTATGGACTAATGAAATGTGTTTAAACTAAAGATGTGTAATAATTAAAACTGCCAAATAGATATTAATAATTTATTGGTGAAGAACAGCAAGAAATTGAGAGTGAAAAATTATTAGCAAAGCTTTTCCTCGTAATCTTAAAATATACATTGATCTGTAAATTGCAAATCAAAATATATAATACAACAAAAAGGGAAGCTGAAACATATTTGCATTATTCTGACACACTAGTTCTGCAAAATGCACAGCACCCACGGGTGATGTTTTTTAAAAATTAGGTTTACCATTTCGGGCTCCTTATGACTGGAATTCTGAAAGATGTTCAGGCATGGAGTCCAGATGCTTACAAGTATCTAGGTCCTGAAATCCAAAGATAGATGGGCTCCTGACTTTCATCTCAGATCTTCATCTAACATCCTATAGATTTGCACACTGTGCAGAGCACTGGGTAAAACTGACACTTCCAAAGCCGTTCCAGAAATGGAAAAATTTGTGCTGGAAACATGAAACCAAGTTAAATACCATATTCCGTTTGCTCATTTTGCCAGTGGCACAAAATCAGCATGCACATTCAACGCAGACAAACTGCCATTCAGTGACACTTCACAGAATCACAAGTCAGCAGCCCCAGCAGGAACATCTGCCACCATTTTAGGCAGATTCATGGTAACTGCATTCATTCCAGGCTACAAAGCTAGCTCTCCTCCCCTGAAGCAAGTCTGAACTCTGTCGTGCTATGAGGAACAAGTGTGGGAGTGGAAGTTCACTGCAGCTCTCCCATCCCTTCCACCAAAAGATAAATTTGGTCTAGCCTGTGGAGAATGTAAAAGTTGGCTGCAGCTTAGAAATTACAGAAACAACCACAGTCACATCGAGCAGTGCTCATACAGTCCTGGGGAATGAGGGGGATGGTGGCGGAAATTGCTGAATAACACTGGCTGATTGTATAATACTGACGGAGTATTCCTCAGACCCGTCTTAATGAGAACCATCTCTTGACAAAAGAAAATTAGTGTGCATGAGAACGTCACAGCACGACACACAGGCAGACTAGAGAAAAATCTAACTTTAGGAAACAAGAATAGAGAAGAGTTAAAGTGAAATGAGAAATTTTAAAGTCATAGTTAGGGTCCTTAAATAGCAATGTAAAACTAGAGACATTTGATTGGATTCAGTCGCAATTTATGTTGTACTTAGTCCACATCTAGTTAAATAGTATGTATACGAAATAATAAAATTATTAAATGCTGGATTTAATTATTTTTAACACAAAACCCTTTAAAATGTTTTTGGACTTATTTTTCCATTACAGAGAGATGAACCATCATAATAAATTCATTACTTCAATAAATAAACGGTAAGAACATGTACAAATCCTGCTGAGCTTTTCAACACCCAGCAGTATATCACTGGATTTAATATTCTGTTCCAAATTTCAAAACCACATTTAATTTAGCAAAAAACAAGTTTTTCATATAATACTGACAGAATGCATGCAATTAAAAGCTCGTTTGGTCATGTGGGCACCTCATGCTTAGGTTACTCATCTCTCACTTTTCCCACACATTCAACGTCTACTGCTTAATAAGCCATCGGATTTCAGACGTTTTCAATTCTGACCCTTTTTAAACACTCTGATAGATTGCCTACCATCTGGCAGTGCTTACTCTTGGTACCACACTCCCTTTGCATTACAAAACTGTGCCTCTGATAATTATATCTTTAATGTGGTAGATGTATGCAAGACTTGAATTCCCATGCTGGAAATATACAAGCCGAAGGGACAATTTCAGCGAAGTGCCTGTGTAACAGTGTATGGTAACAGGATGTTCAACTGCATCACGCTGCAATTCTCCGCAGAAAGCTGCTAACCTGTCCAAGTCAAGGGAAATGGAAAATATACATGAAGGGGTTTTTTCAGTACTACACAAGGCATTTTACAAACTGCAAGAGGCTAGGAAGAATACCTAAGCTGACTTCTCCCTGCTACTTTGAATGAACAGCTCAGTATCTTCCAGCCAACAGACTGAGTAAGAATGGAAAACTACACATCAGAATGAACAAATTAAAAGAAAAATAAAATCAATGCATTATTTCCATTTTTTAAAGGAATGAATTATATCTTCAGAAAGAGATATAGGAAGACAAAGAGAAGACAGAACGAGGGGGAAAAGGAAGCTGTTTCCAAAAAAATACTCTTTCAGGGACTACATCCATGTGCTCCTATGAGCTTTTGAATGCAAGTTGCCTATAGCATGATTTCACTGACTGAAAATTAGCCCATGATAAATGTTACAAATAAAAGAAAAGCAGGATTCAGTACTTCGGCAGTCATCTAGATACAAGTCTCCATGAACACTGAACACACAGCTCTGAGAAACAGCTCTTAAAAACACTTGGTAAATTGGGTATATGAGAAAGGTACCCAATTAACAACTGAAGTTTGAGATATATTCTTGATTTATTTTGCTTCTTTTGTTTTATTTCCAAGTCTCAATCTACCAGACTAAACCCAAGCTAGAAAAGCAATTCTTTTTGATGCCACCAGGCTTGTCTGGCACGGTGAAGACAAGGTGAACCAGAGTGACAGACAAGCTTGGCTCTTACCTTCACTGAAAAATCAAGTGCAAAAAAGCCCATATGGAGCTATGCCAAGGATCCTGTAGCCCTGGATGTGTTTGGTGAACCCAGAAGCTTGCAAGCATCTACTGCCAGGCAGTAATAAGATGTTTAGGGAGTAGTAGCACCTGCTACAGGTTTCATAGCAATTTCTCTGCCAGACCTAAATAATAAGTCCTCTTGGAATTAACAACTAGACAGAAATCACTCAAGAGCCTGATGGAAAACCTCTCACTAGCCATGTGAAAGCTTGATTGCGTCTCTGTGGTTTTCCAGCCATGCTTTTATTTCATCTCCTGGGTAGAGCTGAATAGATCTTATTCTATGTATCTTATAAAAGTTCTGTTTATTTTCCACAGCTTTTCCCTAGAAAAAGATAGACCAATTATTTATTATTGGGGTCTCATGAAGTACTACTGTAAATTTACTGAACTCCACATACTTTCATTAAGGTCAGATCACTTCATCACCACACTGTCTATTGCTGCAGTAATGCCAGGAAGAGAGGTGCTTCTTGGAGGATCTGATAAATTACTGCAAGATGCAATGGAAACAGCTAAGGAAACATCAATATTTCCACTCCTTAGTCTTTAGTGCAAATTTAGAGATTTAGTGCAAATGTAAGATTGAGAGATTTTCAGACAGAATCAGATGAAAAAGAGTAGTATCACTTAAACACCCCCATGCCGCCTCCCCCAGTATTTAAAACAATTTTTACGTCTATTGGTTATTTTAAAGTCATTTTTTAAAAAACTCACTCAAAAAAATTTTAAAAAACAGAACCAACATAGCTTTGACTGTGAGCATAAAGCAACCTCTGCTTTTCCAGTTGAAACAAAATATCTTAATATGAATTTTTAATAAATATAACATTTTAGAGATAGAAACTTATTAGCAGTAGCACACTAAATTCCAATAGTGTATCAAAATATCTATTACATGACATGCTTAATTAGATAATATATACACATAAACAATATTGAAGATAATCAAATTTAAAAAATCCTATTCTTAGCTACATAATGTAACTTGGGTTTTGGCTATTTCACTGGCAAAAATGCAAATGGCTTTGGGGTTAGTTTTGGGGTTTTTCAAATATGTAATATTTGATACAGTACACAGCTCTTTTGTAATTAAATGAACATTTTCTGAACATAAGTTTATTCCAGACTTATTCCAGTTGCATTGCACTACCAGGCAATAAGATTATTGAAAAATACCGTGCAGCTTGCCTGAATCTATCATCAGATTAAAAGATATTAGCAGAGATTTTATAGAAGCTAAATGACAGTGTCCTTGAGGCAGTACTGACATTGACTCCAGCTGATACAGTTTTTGGTCATTAACATATCTTACTATGTGTCTAGAACAAGCTCTCCAATAATTAGAGCTGAATACACTATGATTTTTAAAATTAAATCATGCCTCTGGGAAAGAATCAGGAAATAGGCAGCTAAAGGACTTTCAAGCAATTAACAAGAACTGTACTGTCAGGTTAAAAATTAAATGTTGCAAAGTAGGTTAAAAGTTTCCTCTCTCAAAAAAATGTATATTGACATAGAAAACAGTTCTCAGGCATGAGAGAAGTTCATGAGAAGGTGAGAATGGATACTTCTTATTTATGATCAAATTAAGTAAATTTCTTTTCAATTTTTCATATTCTACGCTCATCTCTAAAAATAGTTTTTTGCCTTCTTATAGCTTCAAATTGAATCTCTCAAAAAAGCTGATGAAATTTAATTAAATATTACGGTGCCACTGATCTTAGATAGGCAGAAATGCAGCACTAAAGACTCATACTTTTTAGGTGACCTCTGAATTCATCCATCTCTATTTCTGCTACTCTAGGCTGAGCAGTCAGAAAGTGAGCCACTCAAATTTTGAGTTCATTATATAACCTGCCCCCCATCAAGAAAGCCTAAAGTAACATATCAAATCCTATGCATCTTTCAATTAGCTGTTGTAGCCACCAAATACACAGTCAAATCATAAATCTAGACCTTTGTGTATTGACACTTTTACACAGTATCACAGTATTCCAACTCATGGTTCCCTTCATATACTCAAGTCTGAGAAACCTAAGAGGAAGAAAAAACTTTTACTGACTCAATTACAAGCATCACTTATTTTGATGTGCTAACAAACGAAGTCACAGAACACATTTAAAAATGTGTAGATGTGCTAAAACAATCAATTGAAATACCAGAATCAGTACATTTTCCTCACAGGCCCGGGCATGATGATGATCTTATGAGACCTAATTTTTGATATGTGTATACAAAGATATGGAAATAGATCATATTTATCAAGCACTTTCTTCTCACTGCAGTCAAAAAAAAAAAAAAACACAACCTAAAAAAACTACTCAGAAAACTGAAGAGGAAGTCGCATGATATTGACTTTCCTGGATTAAATTTTAAAAACTCACATATAACATCCCCAAAATATCATCTTTGACTTACATGCTACAGAATTACTCATAGGAATTCTGTAACATCTGGTATTTATTTTATTTTGTAGTGGTTTCTTTCTAAACTTATCTCAAAATCATGATGAACGTATTCCCATTTACATAGATTGCGTAGAAAATGCACATTGTAAAAGTAAGCATTTTGCAGAAAAAAAAGTTCTTTTGTACTTGTTCACAGGCGCTGCCAGTGATCTTCAAAATGTCCCAAGTTAAATTAAAAGTAACTCAGAGAACTGAAGGATTATTTGAGCTACATTTGCTCAGCTCTTTCTCTCCCCTAAACTTTATTCAATGTTCAAGTAAGTAACACGACAAGAGTCTGAAAGAAAATGCAGTGAATAGACTGTTATTCCAGAACCAGAATGAACATAATGAAAACTGGCAAATGTTCAACACATAAGTGAGCTCAAACTATGCATTAGTATTCTACATTCTTCTGTCCAGAGACAGAAGGATGTCTCAGTAATAAAATGAATCACTTTGCTTGAACAAACAAGGACATACAGCTTCCCGTATGCCCTAGAGGTCTGGAAGGCGAGTGGCTGCTGCACCAGCCTTGGGTGGACTCCCCTGCCTTGCTTTAGCAGCTCTCGAAGGAAATCTCAAAGCAGACAAGAGCGCACAGCCCTCACGAGTCCAAAA
Source organism: Cyanoderma ruficeps (assembly GCA_008694505.1). NCBI lineage: Eukaryota > Metazoa > Chordata > Aves > Passeriformes > Timaliidae > Cyanoderma > Cyanoderma ruficeps. Next base: position 1,174,974 of record VZDJ01000010.1, read on the forward strand.
CCACAAAGCACACCTCTCCATTCCTATTTTCTCTCACGCATCCCTGCTTACAAGTGGTACAAAAGGAAAAGTCAGCAGCTAGCTTTAGTCAACTAGATTTTGTGACAAATGAATTTGTGATAACCAATGATGAGACATTATTCAGTATGAAAAATAATAGGAACTGGAGATGAAAAACAACCTAATGTATTTCTGGCCTATATTTCACATCAGAACATTTCCAATATTCCAGTATTTTGTTGCTTATTTTTGGTCCTGCCTCCTAAACATCTAATTTAGCTATTTGTTACTGCAATTTCACTCCATTACTTCGATGTAATTTCCTTCCTCTTTGTAACATCCATTCATGCATTTGAGGACCATTACTGCATTTCTCTTCAGCCTGCCTTCAGCCTGAGAGCTGCATTTTAACTGGGGAACTGTTATGAAGCTTAATACATAACTTGATGTCAGAGAGAATTTTCAAACAATATAAATGCATTATTTTAATGCTACAATTCTGTCATTTTATTTTTTAGGGTTTTTCGAGAAGTAAAGGGCAAAAATTGTTGGAATGCAGCAAATAAAAACTCAAGCACCATTAATAATCCTTTTAATACCAATGGTTCTCCATGTTGTGCCAAATGTAAGGATTGAACATCTAGCAATAGGACTAGTTTACCTGTACAAATCTTCTTTAGTATAACTAAAAATTAGTCACAACAATAATATTTGAAAATGATATAAGAAAGATAGCCCCAGCTGAATCTGTGCTCGTTAATAGAAACATAGATAGTTTTTAAAAAATTGTTTGCACAAAGAATGTGCATTACATAGTACAATTACAAATCCATGAATACGATTTTACTAGTGAATTCAGAAGTGTCAGTTCTGCAATAGAATCTCATGACAAATCCTGAGCAACAAGAAATTACTGCCTTGAGAATACTAAACTATGGCCATTTCATATTCCCACACCTCCAGTGACATAATGTATCCATTAAAGCTATGCAAATTTGTATCTGAACTATTTAATATAGACCAATACAGACATGATTTATGCATTTCATTTTGAATACATATACCTCTACCAATTACATTTAAGTCTGATATAATACCTTTTGTCTCCATTGCATACAGCATTACCTTCCAAATCTACTGCTTTATATAAACCTTAAGTATATAACAGCTCACAAAAACATAAATCTCATTAGCTTCAAGAGAGACATTAAAAACATGTGACAAAAGAGAAGCACAAGGTGCTTACCCTAAGCTTCTTAAGACACAACTTAAGATAGGTATAACACATAGAGTGAAGACTGGTCCCAAAAAGCAGGTTTTAAACCAAGGCATGCATCAATTTTAAAAACGTGATTGTGAGCTGCACGTTTAACACACACAGTCCATCATGTTAGGGCGACTGCTGGTGGTCAAAGACAGGTCCAAAAGATAGGTGAAAATTAAAAAAGAAATCAATTCATAATGCAAATATAAGTTTAAATGTTAAAAAAGTATAATTTAAAAAGCCATGAGGCACGCTAAACCATGGCAGTTGTGACTTACAGTTTAGCACACACTTACTTGAAAATTGAAGCTGTACATGCGTATGACAACATGGATGGGTTGCATAAAACTGCACAATATAACAGAATGATTTTTAACAGCAACAGAAGCAAATTCTTCTGTAACTACCCAGATATACACATGAAAATATTGTGTCTTTCACCCTGATTAAAATCCATTGAAACCTGGCATTAAATTACTTGCAAGGTATTACCAATAGGGCTTTCAATGATTTATAAAGATTTCTATGATAAACTTCAATGATGCCTTAAATGTGTATACAAAAATGTTTTGAAACTGGAACAGCACACAAGCTAAAAAAAAATCTGGAAAACCTTTACTATTCACTAGACTCCTAAATTTTCTGTTCAAGTTTTAGAAATTATTCTCCTTTTACCTTTCTGTTATCATTAAAATAATGCTTTGAGTTCTTGGATTAACAAGAAATTACCCAGAGAGATAAAATGTCGTTTTTTTCCCTAGTGTTGCCAATTAGTTTATACTTTGTATCACTTACACAGGAGAAAAAGACCCTCAGCACTACCTGCACTGCACCTCTTTACCTGCTACTCTGACAGACACCACCACATCACAGTCTTACTTCATCTTGCAGCCAGTTAAAACGTTTGTCCCCACCTTCAGACAAAGGCTGTTCCCAAACATCAAGCTGACTGTAACCATCAGAGTGTGAAGGCTACATTTACGCATACACGTATTATTTCCACTCAGTCTGTCTCATATATTGCTATTTCTGGTCAAAAGATGCCACTCCAGTAGCAATTCTGTTTTCTTTATAGATTGCTGACTACAGATGCCCTAGCCAACATGGTAATAAACCCAAGACTTCCTTGACAGCCTGAGTTTCTCTGTGGGGAGGGAGGGAGATGCTACAGGGTTGGCTGAGCAGCCCAGGCACATGCAAGCCAGCCCACTGAACATTAAAGAAACTCCTGACATGCCAAAGGACACAGAGTAATTAATCATCTAAAAATCCATCACGTACATTTCCATTAATACCAGAAGGCCGTAACATATAAAAGTCATCCAAAGCCCATGTCCACCAAATCTCTTATGAAATAAATGAAATGTGTGTGACAGCAGCAGAACCATCTGCAGTTGCTCCCATGTCCTGTCAGCTTTGTCCTGCTCTCATCCAGGGGCTGCAAGACCACAAGGCTGCACCAGTGTTGCTCTCCTGAAGGCTCATTCTCCCACATATGAGAATGGACAGCTGGAGGCACTCAGTATCTCGCAGAATGCACACAGGACTCCATCAAACTCTGACTGATAAATTCACTTTTGTGACTCATGCAATTACACAGAATTGTTGTCCAGCTTTAGAGATACAGTAATCACAGCTGCAAAGTGATAAACAGAGGCCTTGTGCTGGGTTTGATGTGCATGAGGTGCTCAGTTTATATAACAGCTTCCAAATTACACATTAACCTCAGAAGACTTGGAAAAGACAACCAGGATCAAAATGGTCCTGTTGTGGAAAAAATTATGTAATACTTATTGAATTTAATCCTCCAAGGGTGTATCTGCCCGACAAAGAGACAATTCTTCCCTGAAACATATGCAGGATGGGGAGCCATAAAACTAACGACCAAGCCCCAAAAGGCTGCATGTAACCAATTTACATAGCACCGAGTTTACAGACACAGCTTTCACGTTCTGTTCATACCAGTACAAGGGGCAGGAGGGCACTGGGATACTGCCTACTCCTCCAAACATCCCAACAAAATATCATTTGGTGTAGATGAATATACTGCTTTATAAAAAAACATGAGAATGAAATCAAGAAATGTAACCAAATACATCAAACTATCCCAGGAAATGCATACAGGCATGCAGACCTAGGAAAAAAATAAAAGAGTCTGCAGAAGCCTATACCAGAATTTTCCCACATTTTACATGGTTAACCCCATATTTCCCTAGGTATGTCTACATTTAAAGTTTACTGAGATGTTTATTTTCATATGTGCCACAAATACCCTAAATAAGAGCTGCATTTACAAATGCATTATACATATTCTCATTCGGATACCATAAAATATTCAGCTTTTTACTTTTTTCTTGTTATTCTGGTAGAAAATTTAGGTTTTTTCCTCTGATGGTATCAGCATCGACACAGCAGCATGGGAATACCGGAGTGTCTTTGGATGCTTTAAGGCTTGTCTACACATAAGCATTACATTGTTTCAAATAACATGCAAAAATGAATCAAGGCAACTCCATCCTTACACATGAATTCATAGTGGTACAGAGACACTGTTAAATGGCACTAAAAAGTGCTGTTGTAATTCCCAAATAAGGTGAATATACTGTATAGTACAACTTCCTCACACAGTTTGCACTGCCACCCAAAAAGAGTTGTACCACTACACAGCCGCAATTGTTTCGGGAAAAACAGCACGCACACCTCACATTTCTCACTGAAACTGTCCTACTGGCTAAAAAATTGGGTCTGGAGCAGGCCACACCATCCCAATGCTAGGACTATGAACTTTATTTAAAAGTGAAACACCTACTCTAATAAAATAGAACTTTTTTAAAACGCCAGAAAATACCAGTTAATTTAAGAATATGCAGACAACAGGCCTAAAAAGGATGCAGGGTAGTTCACTCCTATTGAAAAGGGAAATATGCTACAACCACTAAACCTTCCCACTTGAGGAATTAGGACAGAATTATAAGATATTTCTGTAATGAAACAGAATGAACATGCTTACCATCTATTTCACAGGAACTGCTTAAAAAGTTACATGCTGCAAACATGACAAATAAGTTCTATTGCCCAAATCATTCTGAGTGCACCTCACTCAGAAACCAAGCCTACAACAGAACAAGGAAAATTACTCACAAGAGTAACCACATTCAATTCAACAGAATCCTCACGTGAATAAAGTTACTCATGCACACACACAGATAAGGAAGAGGCTATCTGACCCCCCCCCAATCCCCTATGCATGCTACCACAGCATCAGATGTCCCTCTCTAGCTGGCGGAAAGGGAATGCATAGGTGCTTGGCTCTCTCTGCCCCTTAATGCACCTGCTAATGCAGCTGAGCTGACATGCAAGGGGGAAAAAGGTACTTTAGCAAAAGAATGAGTGCAGTTTACTGAGTTCAGGAAACCAGGAAAACAAGCAGGGATTTGAAGCATGACTTCAAGTCATAACTGAGCGCTGCTGAGCTTCTCCCCTCCTGTAGCTCTACTGCTCTTGGGGTCAGCTGCAAGGTGCTAGCAGAGCTCATTGTTAAACACCTCACTCCAAACAGTCCCACAGAAACTTGGACTTTGAAAGTATTTCCTCCTGTTCTCACTAAGAGAATGTTCTGTTCGACCCAGCTTTTTCTTAGAAGATCCATCTAACTATTGAACATTCTAGATTTTCTTTTTTTAAACAGTCTCCGGTGCAATTCACTTATCATATAGCTGCAGGTTGTTCAATTCAAGCTGTTGATTAAATATGATTAACAACATGGATAGTTCCTCAGAAAATATCATGGGGAGTGTTACATTTATAAAGGCATTAGCCAGCTGGCACAGAGTATGGAATGAAATAATCTTACACTTTAAATGTAATTTTAAAGGGAATTATAGCCTCTTGGGCACTGCTTTCTGTATGAATATTCCAATCTGGCATCCATGCAGCTTACTGTGAAAGCAGTGCTAATTTGCCTCACATTTACCTGTCTCCCTATGAAAACATAGTTTTGCACACATCACCTGGATAAACTTATTTTACTGCAACTCTGACAGAGACGCACTTCCTTCTCGCAACGCCTGGAACAAGTGTTTACACCGGGCGCTCAGGGAAGGGCAGGTGTGTGCAGACACCGAGATTTTACTGATGCTGATGCAGCTGTGTAACCCCCCGAGCGAGCTGTCATCCCCGCGGGGCAGAGTCGTGCCCGACGGCCCGCGGCTCCGCGGCGCAGACAGCCCGGGACGGCGGGATGGAGAACCACGGAGCTCAGCATCCTGCCTCGGGGGCTGCGGGCGCCGCCCCGGCCGGCACGGGGCCTGCGGGGCCGTCCCGGGTGCAGCACGCTGGAGAGCGCCGGGCCGAGCCCGCGGCGGCCCCGGCCCCGCAGCCCGCCGAAGTTTGCGCCGGGCGAGGTGCGAGGCGCCGGGGCCACCCCTCTCCCGCCCGCCGTGAGCCCCGCGCTAACCTGAAGTCGCTGTACGGGTGGATGATCCAGAACCCCGCAGTTTTAACCCTTTCCTGCTCCTTCTCCACCGCCTTCTGGCTGCCGAACATGCGGAGGGAGAATTTGTTGACCCCCGGCTGCAGCATGGAGGTGAACTGCCGCTGCATGAAGCCGTACTGCCGCCGGGGTCCCTCGGCATCCTCGAAGCCCACCACGGGCTCCTCGCCCCCGCCGCCGTCCACTTTGAAGCACACCGAGTTGCCATGCTCCTTCACGCCGCCGCTGCCGGGGCTGCTCTGGGCTTTCTCCGCCGAGGCCGCCGGCTTGGCTGGGAAGGAGTTAGCGCTGCCATCGTCCCGGCTGCCGGCGGAGGAGCTGCGCTTCCCAGCCTCCATGCTGCGGGGCGGGCGCACCCCAGCCGCGGGAGAGCGCGGGGAACCGTCGCCGCCGCCGGTGCCCTTCAGCGGCGCGCCTGAGCTGTGCCGCCCTGGGCTGGGCTGGGCTGGGCAAGGCTGGGCAGGGCTGGGCTGGGCTGAGCTCCGCGCCGCCGCGCCGCCCGGCATTACCAGCGCCGCCGGCTCGGAGCGCGCTCCGCGCAGGGCGGGCACCGCCGCCCCTCGCCCGCCCCCTGCCGGCGGCCCCGCTGCGCTGACATTGAGCCCGGAGTCCTTGAGGGGCTGCGCGCCGGCGGGGAGCGCTGAGGGGAGGGGACAGCGGGCAGGGGACGAGGGACAAGGGGACAGGGCCTCCGAGCGCCGGGCCCGCGCCTCCGCAGGAGCACAGGAACACGCGTGGGAGGATGTTTCACCCTGGGCAGAGCAAGGGGCAAGGCGTGGGGTGGTAGCGTGCCTGCACAACCCGAGGGAGAAGCAGCGGCTGGGAAGTGATGCGGTGGGGCGTTTCCGCGGGGTCGGCGGTCCCTTGGGAAGCCGCTATTGCTCCTCGTGGAGCAGGCGGACTGGGAGAGAGCAAGAGGCGGGGGTCTGCCTGGCCGTGGGGTCGAGGGGCGGCACAGGAAGTCGCGGAGATGTTTTGGGTTCGTCCTGCTCGGAGTGCAGTGTGTGTCCGGCACAGGGGAACATCGGTGGAGTGTGAGTGAGCAGGGAAGGCCGGCTGTAGAGTGGCATTCGTTTTCACAGACGGAAACACATCAGTCCGGTTGGGCACTCCCGGCGATCGGCTCTTCCTTGTCCCCTCACCTTCAGCGGACTGAGAACGGGGCCGAGCTCATGGGCGCGGGGGCAGATGACACGAGAGATACTGCGAGCACGGCTGGACCGCCCAGGGGTGCCGTTCCGTCGGGAGGGCCGTGCTGCCACGGGCACCTACCTGCCTTTTCTCCCCGAAAGGCGTGAAATGGCAGGTGCTCCCGAGTGCGTAGACAACCTTTTCACTTATGCCAAGAGGTGATTTGGCCTTTGTTTGCATGTCAGTAGGCAACTGGAGTCCACATTTGGTTTGCTCCACTTGACATTTAAGTACATAAATTACAATATAGAAGCCTCTAAAAAGCCAAAAAAGCTGTCACACGGAAAGGAAATGGTATTTCTACCTCCCAGTAATCTACATACAGTCAAAGAAAATAGGATATATATTGCCCTCAGTGCGTATAATACACATTGTCCTAGTGATAGTAGGTTTGAGGCAGGAGCTGAGAGAGCAAATGATAAGAAGTTATTTACAAACCATGAGCAAGAAGGAGGCCCTGATCTCTGCTCCAAAATATGAAAGATGCTGATACTTGCACCAAAAGCTGTGGTTTTTCTGGCTTACAATATGATGGAGAATCAATATCTGCAGATACTACTGCAGAGGCTCTAGCATTATGTCTCCCTGCAAAAACATGTATCACAGCATACACATGTAGGTTCTGGCCTTCCATTTAGAATAGGTTTGACATAGGTTTGTTTTTCACACGTTCCTGACATTTTTCATTTTGCACATTAAAGGTAGAGTAGGAAAGAATTAGCAAAGCCTCACAAGCTTGACTCTGGTATTTTCAATGGCATTTTCCACTTCATTTTTACACACTTTGTCCTTTACACAACAGATGCTTAAATCTAGGAGAGAAACAGATGTGCAAATCTGCTTGCCACCCTTTGCACAGTGTCAATCTGGTGCACGGGGGGGGCTGTATTTCAAAGTGGGATCTGAGGGCTTTCCTCAGCAATTGCAGCTCTAACAGAATGTTTATGCCTAGTGCACTCAAACACAGCAGGTTTGGTTGATGTTAATGTCTTTAGTGTGGAAGATGTTAACATCATGCCAGTGTGGAAGAAGATGGCAAGTACAGATGCACCAGGATGGATTGCTGAAGGCTGGGCAGTGACCAGCATAGGAAGGAATATACTCGTAGAGTGATTGGTTGAGGGCTGACACACACAAACCTTCCCCATCTGGAGTGATACTTTTCTGTAGAATTTTTTCCTAAAACGGTGAAGAGTGTGTGCACAGCTGCTAATGGCTCATGCACAGCTGCTGATAGACAAAAGCCTCTTAGTGTTTTATCCCCCAATGATGTCCGCCTCCTTCCTTCATCTAATGTCTGTCACCAAACGATAATTAAAAAGTAAGAAATTATTACTGTTTTGCAGCTTTTTAAAGAATTAACTCACATCATATTTGACAGAAACCTGCAAAGGCAAGAGATGAAAACTCTAACTCACACAGTGCTTTTCCACACACTCAGTGTACCATGTCACGGGCAGTGGAAATGGTGATTTCCATGTCAGTTGAATAAATGTTGCAACCTTAGAATTTTTGCTACTTCTTCACAACCTTTTCCACAGGACTTTCACATGCAGTCCTTGACCGGAATGGTCTGTCCCAGCATAACCTAGGACAACAACAACTAGTCGTGTACAGGACAAAAATAGACTTGTAGTGGAGTAAATCAGAACAGTGAAATGGAGACATTTACAGCTGCAGTAAGCAGATTTCTGATGTACATTTTTTATTAATTGGAGAAGCAATGAGCACTGGATTAATGGTGATGGTCCTTCATTTATGGACAAGGAAAATTGTGCACAGCAAGAACATTCAGTTTCTTCTTTCATGAAACTTTCTTTCACTTGCATTTAATGTCTCATTTGCCAGTATTTATCCTTGCTTAGCATGGACTGCAGACCTACCAAAATAATTAACCCTGTCTACCTTCCCCTCTTTCTACAACAGAAGAATCTGGAAATATTCTATTTCCCTTGGTGGCATTATATAGATATGACAGGAGTTTGTTACATCAAAATGCCATACAACTTAGAAGTTCTTGATGAAAGAAAATAATCTCTATTACTTGTAACATATGATGTATGTATGCTTTTCAAACATAGCATATGTATAAACCACACAGGTACATATCTCTTGGTAAAATTGAGATTTTGATGTTTTCTGCTTCCCGTGATCAAATATTAGATTCTGGGGAGTTTTATTTTCTGCATAGAAGAAATGTATACTTATTTGTACACATCTGAGTGATGTTTCTCTTAAGTATTTGTATGGCCTGATTGACTTTAACAACTCAACATCTTGCAATTTTTAATAGCAATCCTGATATGTTAGGATAAGAAAGCATTTTCGTAGTATAGTTTTATTTTGGGAGAATGGATTCTTCCGAACAACAACTAATGTTGTTTTCAGCCAGGAGATTGAACTCTCCTAAGGCCCACCATTTTAACTTAGATGAGAGAATTTTGGTTCACATAAGAAGAAATAACAGAGCATGGTGTATTTGAATAGCCCTGAAAACTGCACCAGAGCTAAAACTGTTTGTGGACTCACTTTATAGTAAACAAGCTGAAGGTATAGCTTGTTCTCTGTTTTATTTCTCGGGCTTTATTTTGATTTTTTGTCTGTGCTAGGAGAAACACACAGAAAAATGAAATCTATTCATAAAATTTCCAAGAAATCAGTGCTAGCAGAACAAAATGGGCAAAAAATTATTTTTCATCTCTTTGCTACATCCTTGATTAATCAATAAGTACTAAAAATTTAATAAGCTGTTTTACTTCATTGTATTAAATTATTTTTATTACCTAGTCTACTTCTTCAAAGTACCGTGACGTCATTAGTTTCAGTGCTTTATATGACTCTGTAATACTAATGTATACTAAGATTAATATAAAGAAAATTAATTTTCTTCTCTTCTGCCAAACACAGTAATTTTTTCTACCAGTAGTAAATACATACCTCCTTCTCTTTATTTTTTCATTTTGATATATCTTGAACATATGCAGAACAGTTCAGATGTAGAAATAAAAAAAATAGCAGCCTGTGTATAGAGGCATATGTATTTGTTCAGTGAAGAAACTGGGGCACAGACAAGTAACAAGACTTCTATGAGATGACCCAGTAAGATACACCTGACTGCAGAACAAAGCTGTTGTCTCTCAAGTTAAGGTTTCATGCCTTGTGAGATATTTTTAAGATTATTTCTCAACAGAAGGTCACTGTCAAGTCAAATGACAAAGCAGGGTTAGCAAAGAAGGAAAATAATAGTTATATTTACAATTATATAACTATGTCTGCCAGCTTAATTGAGGATTGATCCAGATTCATAATATATGCTGTTTTCCATGCCTGTTTGCTTGGTTTGCAATAAAATAATTTTGATTTGATCCCACCCTACTTATGTTACATCCCTTGCATATTTACTCACACATACTTACTGGCAACAAATGTTTTCCAATAGATATTGTATTAATATTAGCTAGTGTTTATGAAACAGCAAGAATCTTTCTTTTGCAACCATTAGCATCCTTTGAAGAAAACATATCACAAAGCAATTGGAACTTCAATCATGAATGTTACATGGCAGCTGTCTGTATAATTACTTGATTTTTGGTTTTTTTTACTCTATGGTAGGGTCTGAATATTCCCATTGAGTACTGATAAATATGAAAATATGATCTTGGTGATTTCTGTTCTGGCTTGATGCTGAGTGCTCAAGTCCTACTGCAGCATCTTAGTACAGTTCTTGAGACTGCTACAGTTTTGGAACAGGAAGGTAAAATTAAATCACAGAATATTCCTACTGGTTTTTACCTGCTCTCTGAAGTGTTTTTTATTTATGCAAATCACTTTCTAAATTTAAGAGAATATTTGTGTGCTTTGAGTGCCTATATCTTTTGAAGAAAAATATTTTAATGCCAGTGTTTATTATCTGTTTAATAACCTGCCAGATCTTTTTTCAACCCTTATGGAGATACCATTGCCACAAAAGAAAAGTAAAAAGTGAAAAACAAATTCTAATTTTATTTTTTTTAGTTGTGTGTGTATTATTGTTTATAATTATTTGCTAATGTCTACATTGTTAGGTACCTGAAGTGCTTTAGAAATTATTAACAAATTACTTTCTCTGACAAATGTTCAGCTGACTGACCAAGGGGCTATGATAATGCACTGCAAATTTTTGCTATGTTAAAAATATATTTTGGTTTAAATGCAAATATACCCCAAATAAATTTTATTTAAAACAGCATTCTTTAAAATAACTATCTTATGAAGTATTGGTTTGAAGAGCTGTGATTTGACACTACAAAGATGTAGACATTTCTGAGTAATTTTTATATGAAATATGATACTTGTTTCATACAATGCCTAATCCTGTGAACATTTCTAAAATTAGTGCATACAAGTGTGAAAGGTCACATGTTACTATTCAGAGTGCTATATATTATACTAGGCTCTACTAGGCAAATACTAAGTATTTGCAGGCTTGTATCCCTTCTCTATTATACGAGAAATATATAGTTTCTATAAAAATGGAAATACCATTAATTGGTCTGGAGTGCAACTTGATGTTAACAATAGCTTTTTTCTCCTGTTGCACACAGTGTTCCTACATAATTGCCTAATCAATCCATGAAACCAAGTCCTTGTGATTTAAAAATCTCTGCCTTCTGGAACTTCCAGAAACAAATAAAGAAGTGCTTTTTAAAACTTGTATATTTCAATAGTTCTGAATATCAGCATTAAATGGAATGACTTAATAGCCACCTTCCAGTACCTAAAGTGAGTCTACAAGAAAGATGGAAAGGGAGTTTTTACAGGAGCCTGTATTGGCAGGATGAAAGAAAATGGTTTCAGACTGGAAGAAAGTTGGTTTAGGTTAGATATTAGGAAGAAATTCTTTACTTTGAGAGTGGTGAGGCACTGGAACAGATTGTCCAGAGAAGCTGCGGATGCTCAAGGGAATTGCTCAAGGCCAGGTTGGATGGGGCTCTGAACAATCCGATCCAGTGAAAGGTGTCCCTGCCCATGGCAGAGGAACTGGAACCAGCTGATCTTTAAAGTCTCTTTCAACCCAAACCATTGTATGATTCTGTGACAGACCCTACACTACCTTTTAAACTATTGTCTTTCCATGGCCCTGATTTTTCATAACTCAACCATCTTTTTCATCTTTTCATCCTAACTTTGCTCACATCATCAGTACTGGTAGGATGCTTTTAGAGATAGCTGGAAAGTTTGTTAAAGTTTGAATAGTTGTGAGATTTAATCCTAGAAACTGCTCTTCTGTGTTCCTTGACTTAGTTTAAGTACTTAAGACCCCTCACTTCACAATCATATTTTAATGACTATAGATACTAACAACAAGCAATATGCCTGAGTTGTGTCTTCTATTCAGTTCCTTATATAGAGCCGTGTCTTGCAGGACTTATATCTGTCCTTGATATAAAATTCATTGAGTATACTGCTTCACTGTTCCAGTTGTTTATAAATTATAGGTAGATCTTCAAGTTATTATCAAGGAATTTCACTAATTAAACCAGCAATGAGGAAGAAAAACTGAAGATGTTTGAAACAATTCTGTGAATCTACACTGCTTTTTACAACTTTCCTGAATAGTTTGTTTAAATTCTAAATATGGGAAAGTGTTTGTATTTTAATAAGTACATTTGGAAGAGCAGTGTGAAGGTATAACTCCTTTCAATGTTGATCTAAACATTCAGTTTTACCTCTAAATAAAAAGAGGTCCAGATGAGTCAAGAGATAGTACAATCAGTAATCCAGAGCCGTATCTCACTTACTGTCTTTAAGGTACCTGCAAGTGTTCTGATTGCTCAGAGGTAGTTTTTATTACTTCTAGCTAGCTGTGCTGGCAGTAGGCACATTTCAATTACTAGCATGTATAATGAGAAGAACACACAGCACTATTCCCTGTTGATTGCACTGCCTCAGAGATGATGTCTAGATGGTGACATTGAACACACGACTCTGGAAGGATTGTCCCAGTTTTTGCTGTCAGACTTCCGTTCTTCAGCTCACATGGGCAGATTTCTTGCAGCTAAAGAAATCTCTGTTTTAGGGGCGGGGAATAAGCTATCACAGCTGGCAGAGGCAAACAGTACAACATGCACAGCTGAACAAATGTAGCATCTTGAATTGCCATAAATACTTGGAAGCAAGAGCTGCTATGGAAGAGGAGACACTAGCTGTTTAAGTTTAAAAACAGGTTCCCACAGTCTGCCTTCTTTTACTTAGACTGTATATTGGTTTGTGATTATAAAGAAGTTCCATCTCTCAGATGATTTTTCCCCTTTCCTGTTGTGACACCAATACATGATGAAATGGTAGCTCCCATAATGGGGACATTCCTGTTATAGGCTTAGTGTCCTTTTATTAAAAAGAAATATGTAAAATAACAAATCATTGGCAAAAAGAATGGAAAATAAAAAATGGGTATTCTCTTTAGGCCACTGCAGGTGCAAATTCACATGACCTTCCTTAAATTAGACATTTGGATTGCTGATGGGAATTGGACTATAGCAAGTGCTGTGTGGCTGGTAGATGTAGTGGAGAGGGGACATGGATAGTCTTTGTGGACCTCTGTAAATGAATTGTCAGGTGTCTGCCTTTCAAGCTGGATATAAGGGACTTTGTGTGTCAGTGGCAAGTTTACGTCTTCTGAAAAAGTAAGACTGACTAGAAAAAACCCAACTTTTATTGGCTGAAGGTATTCACTCCCTGTGGCTGTCACAGTGGAAGCATTAGGAATGTGAAGCATAAGGAGGTCTTAACCAGTAACATCCAAGCCATCTCAGAATAGGAATTTCTTTGAATTTTAATGTTCGCAGTAATTATCAATGTTTGTGAAACTAAAGTATTGTTGAACTAGCAGTGGCAACTGTAGAGAATTAAGATATTGCAAACATTCCCTCTAAGTGATATCAGAAAAAGATATGAAGATTTTTTATTTTAAAACAAAAGTAAGGGGGAAAAATGCATACAAGCTTTAACTTTTTTGAAAATATATGCATAGTAGTTATCCTCAGCAGTAAAGTAAGATAAACATACCTAAAACTTCAGTTAACAAAATCACTTAAAATATTTATTTCCTATAGCCTTTTTATATTTTTTCATTTTATTTAAGAACTATTTTTTTAAATAACCGTATGTGACTTTCTGTTTAGTTACAATTACTGGTAAGGTCTACTTTGCATAGAAGCTGGATAAACACAAACACAGATGGGATTGGCATGCAACCATTCATCTTTGTACCTACGCTTTCACAGAGACAGGAGAAAGTGTTTGACACATAGAACAGTGGAGATTATTGTACATTTCTAGGGGTTGTTGTTCATTTTTGCTGTATATGGTCAATCTTTCTAAAGTATTTAATTTTAGCAGAACTCAGAGGACTTCTTGTTTTTGTTTTTTTTTTAGTGGTTGTAGGGAAATGAGTGCTATTCAGCACCAAACAATCTCTACTTGTAAATAATAGGATGCAAAAAGAAAGAAAATAATAAAGAATCCATATTTGTCTTCAAAACTTACCTGAAAAAATCTGAATCTTACTTAGGAATTAAAAATCAGATAAATTTAAGCATCAGTGGAAGCAAGATACTATAGAAAGGATGAAAAATTTTATATGTCTTCAGAAAAATAGGGATAACAGTATGGAAAAAATGCAATCTTTCAAGTGTTGTAACAACAAGATTCTACTTGATATAAAAGGAGCATAAATCGAAGGCAAAGAATACCCTCAAATACTTCCAAAGGTATATATATGTCATGTGGACCAATCCCAGATAACCAGAAAAAATGGGTATCTGGGATTTTATTAATGGAGTTCTTCTATCTCACTTGATTGTAATGGCATTCAAAAGCACAACAGCCTTCTCTGACAGTGATGCTCAACAGGTGGTAGATGATGTTGATATTAGATGTTAGAAAGTTATCTCAATTCCTTTTGTAAGAAAGATTGGAATTTCAGAGTGTGATATGGAAAGTTGGAAAGTCAAATCTGATAAGCAGAAGACTGTAATACAACTGGAAACAGGTAGTGGTTGCAATAGAAGAGATCAGGAAAGCTCTGTATCTAAAACTTGCTTTTCTGAAATGCTTGAATAATGGTTTTTATACACTAGATGGCAAGTTGAAAAGGACATGAATGATCTGTGATTACCTGTAATGCCCTAAACTTGAGAAGATTTTTGTCTCACCATTTTTCTCTTTACAGCCTCTCTGAGCAGAGACTTCTGCTGTTCTTATTTTGTGTACATAAAAGTAAGAGAGGCTTTTACTCTTGTGTAATTACAAAACTGATTATGTTAAATATTTCAAATCAAATGCTAATCCAACCATTTTTGCCATCTTACAACTGATCTTTTAGTAAATTCTCTGAATGTCACTTGTCTGAAGAATCACTTACCAGTTAATATTCTGTAAGTTAGTGTTTTTATAGATTTTATTCTTGAATTCTGTTTTTCCGGCCTGGATAGATTTGTAATCTATCTTCATTTACACTGGCTATTCACTAACTTCACTCATACTGGCCATTCTTTTAGTTCTCTACTGCTAATACTGCTGTATTGGAGCACTTAACATGTATATGTGTTTTCCCCAAAGTGCTAGTCCTATCTAAAAGTTCTCCACCTAAAAACTATTAGATGTTTGAGATGGATCCTTTCTATACATTGAAACACTGAAGTGAAAACCATGATGTAATTGATATTTTATGTTCTGAGTTTGATTCTTCTAAGTATGATAAAGTTAATAGATTTCTTTTAATCCATGTATCTCTGAGATACTTATCCATGTTTATGAGAGAGAGGCTTTCTACAGCATCATACAATTTGCTAGAACTGTGGCTTCTGAAAGTCACAATAAGCAGTTTAAAATGCTTTAAAATATGCTATTCCATGATTTACAACCTTTGTACATTGTGCATAGTGAGATGTGGTTAGTGTAGACATGTACCCATGTGTATGTTTCAAAAATTACCTAGGATCAAAGTATATATCAAAGTATATATATATATATATCTTAAAACCATGTATATTTACTACTAGCAATTTGTCAGTGAGGATCTGCTAGGAAGTGATGAAGTTATGTTCTCTGGACCTTTTCTCTGTATTTTGAAAACTGTGGCACACATCCTGCTAAGAAAAACCACAGGATGATGGGAGGCATCAGGCCTCCCTAATTTTAAAATTCATTAATGACAAAGTAATTTGTTTTGTAGTCATATATTTTCTTTACTAGTATTCCCTGTAAAATGTCTTTTCCTTTCTTTGCCTCTCATTTATGATCATTTGTAGCTCTAAAAGGGCCAGTCCATTGTCAAATTGCCTCAGCTGACAGAGGAGAGGGAACTCTCACATAGACTTGGAATCCTAGAATCATTTATGCTGGAAAAGTCCCTTAAGGTCATTGACTCCAACTGTTAACCTTACATTGGCAAGTCCCATTAGGCCATGTTCCCAAGTGCTATATCCACACGTCTGTTAAATACCTCCAGAGATGGTGAATCTGCCACTTCCCTAGGCAGCCTGTTCCTGTGCATGATAGCACTTTCTGTGTAGAAATATTTCCTAATACCACTTTCTGTATAGAAATATTTCCTAATGTCCAATCTAAGCCTCCCCATGGCCCAACTTTAGGATATGTCCTCTTGTCTGGTCACTGGTTGACTGGGAGAAAAAACTAACCGCACCTGACCATAGCCTCCTTTCAGGTAGTTGTGGAGAGTGATAAGGTCTCCCCTGAGCCTCCTTTTCTCCAGGATAAACACCCCCGGCTCCCTCAGCTGCTCCTCACAGAACTGATGCTCCAGACCCTTCCCCAGCCCCATTCCCCTTCTCTGGACTCACTCCAGCACCTCAGTGTCTTTCTTGCACTGAGGGCCCAGAACTGGACACAGCACTCGAGGTGTGGCCTCACCAGTGCCCAGCACAGGGGGACAATCCCTGCCCTGGCCCTGCTGCCCACACCATTGCTGATCCAGGCCAGGATGCCATTGGCCTTCTTGGCCCCCTGGGCACACCCTGGCTCATGTTCAGCTGCTGTCACCAGCACCCCCAGGTCCTTTCCAGCCACTCTGTCCCAGCCTGTGGCCCTGCCTGGGGCTGTTGTGACCCAAGGGGAGGACCTGGCACTGGGCCTTGTTGAACCTCACACCATTGGCCTCAGCTGTCCAGCCTGTCAGATCCCTCTGCAGAGCCTTCCTGCCCTCCAGCAGATCAGCACTCCCACCCACTTGGTGTCATCTTTAGAACTGGTGCTAGACAAAGAGGACAGGCATGTTGCTAACGGACTTAAAAATATTTCCTGGCAGCAAAACTAGTGGATTCCATTCCTGACTCTGGACTCTTTAATTAAACAATTTTGCATGTGCATTTGGAAGAAAGACCCGGGGTTTTTTCTTGCCAAAAATCACTTCAGCAAGTGTGATTTTTTTTTCTTAGAATCTTGGATATTCTGGAAATTATTTTAAAATTACCCCCACTGGATATAAGAGAAATATATTTTGTATTGTCTAACCCTTTAAAAAAAGAATCTCTTTCTGTTTTGTCCATCTGTTAAAATTCAGCCTAAGGCAGATTCCTGGCACAGGCAAAATTTTAAATCTGTGGATTTGTGCAGCTGGCAAAATTTCTTCCCCCTTTTTTCAGCAATTCAAGTGGATTCCACTGTTAGACAATCTTATTAAAAGAAAGAGGTTTTAGTCCCATTTATAACATGAATATATTTTAAAAATTCCTGTCTGATAAAAGGCCATCAGAATGTTTTCTGGTGAGAGAAAAAGTAAGAAAGAACACAGTAACAGTGCTGAGTTGGACCTTCACTTTTATTTGCTCAGCCACCTGCCTCTTCAGATCTACAGAAGGAATATGCCTGCCCTGCAGCCAGCAGAGGAGTACAGAGATAGTCAAGCTATCCACACAGTTGGGCTTGTTTATATCAAACAATCTGGTAGCAGCAGCATGGAGCCCTATGTAAGTCAAAGTATTCTGATGAGAAATGAGAGCTGATTAGCTTATACCCTGATGCTTTTAGACCTCTTCCAATGCTTCTGCTATCATTTTTAAAAGGGATTTGTGCATTTCTGTACTAAACACTACAGGCATACTTTGAAAGGAGATGCTATTATGCCTGACAAATTAAATTTACACTTTACTAAATTTTCCAGATGTGTTTGTTAAAATATTTTACATTTCTTGCTCTCTCTGTTCAAGTATTCAAGGACTAAAATCTTTACAGTATTTGTGTTCCATATGCCATAAATATCTGAGCTGTGCAAGCAGAAAAGATAATATTTATTTACAATGATCATGCATTTTTTCCCATGTTTCTCAGTTTCTAAGTCACTGAAGAGTTTACCCTTTTATACTAATCAACTCTACTTTGTAGAGATACTTTTCATTAACAGAGAGACAGATTGTCTTTTCCTCTGCACTGCAGCCCACTCCAAGCAGATGACTAAAGAACCATGGAGAGCATATGCTCGGCTATGACAGTGAATGCTACACAAGCATTTTTCCTACTGTTGTGAAATGTGGCTGTTAACATCTCTACATTTTTCTCAGTACACTCAAAGACTTATTCACTTGCTAATGCTGTTTGAGTCATAGAATATTTTTGCCTACCACATGGGAACAGGAGGAAACACATGGAACATATGCTTTTACAGGGGGCTTTAAGAGAATATACAAATAGCAATGGTGGAAGTCTAGCAATACCATAGAACTATGGAAAAAATCTTTCACTGGGGAAAAAAATCATTTTACTTTTCCTCTGACTTTAGAGTTGAAATGATTTATACACAGTTTTAAATTTAGTTTATGGAAACAATCTAACAGATTAGAAATTCTACTTTTAATTACTGAAGGATTTATATAATCCTGTCTTTAAAATAGGCTGTCTTTAAAAATGTAGCTCCATTCACTTTGCATAGAGACCTGGATATTTGTGCTTACTGGGAGTCATGTATGCTGCATTTAGTTTAAAATATGATGGTGATTTAGGACTATATATATAGAAATGCTGAGTGAACAGATAGTATCTCATCATTTTAAGTTGTGAATATGGATAAACAGACAATTGATAATCCTTAAGGATGCATGTTATTAATAAAGAAGTCATGGTCACTGTGTAGTGTAAGCACTAAGATGACATTGTTCTGTATTACTCACATGATCCAGTGGAAACAAGGCAAAGACATGGTTGACTGTAAAGCTGGAGCAGGTCTGGATGTCATCTGACGACCAAAAATAACCTGGCAACACTTTTAACCATCTTTAAGAATTCTGCTGTGATAAAAATCATTTATTTCCGTTGTTCAAGTGAGATCCCACTAGTTCAGTTCCATTGGATAGAACAGATCTGAATTCTATATAGGTCTGATAATCTTTCCTAAGAAAATCTTTGTGATTCCCTGCCTCTGAGTGTGTAACAGAACAAAGACATCAGAAGTAAATCACCTTTGTAGGGTATCGAAGCAGCTGTTTGACCACTGACCTGTTTAGTAGTGCTTTTTGTACTGTAAATGTTCTTCAGCTTTTATCATATGATGCCTTGATCCGAGGTCATTGAGATAAAAAGTGGTTTTTTTGGTGGTGAAACTCTGAAAGAGAGTGCAGTCGTGCAGGTCACTTCACTTTCAGTCATAAATCAAACAAAGAATTCTATGACAAAAATAAAAAAATCTCATACTGCTAAAGATTATTTACCCTGCTTATACGAGATAATCAATTCCAACCTCAGAGGGAGGTCACTGCCTGTGGTCATACTTTTAAAGATATTATACTGGCGTCTAGCAGGGGCATGTAACACTGCAGAGCTTGCAGGATTATTTCTGTAACATTTAGAATAAGCAATAGAGCCCATTTTAACCATGTTATTTTAAAACTAATTTTTGCAACCTAATAAAAGATTAATGTCTAATCTATTTGCATTGGTAGGCACTTTCCTGAAACTTTTAGGTGACTATCACATACTTAATTTTGCCTGCCTACAGTATTTTACTGTGCGATTCAGCAAAATAATTAAGCTTATGTAGTTGTGTAGATTTCACTGTGATCATGCACATTCTCAGGATTTGATATACACCTCATTAACTTGTGGAACTGAAATCCAAGTATTAGTCTTACAAGATTGCACCCATCCCAATGTCTCTTGGATTCAAGTTACAGACACTTTGGCATAGCTTTCCCCACAGCATCCATCTTACAAAGATGTCCTAGGGTGACTTTATATGAAAAAGTTGCAATTTAAGGATTTCTTTTCAACAAAACAAAGAAAATCAAGCCAGGAACCCTTTTTCCCTTTTTCAGAAAATTACAATCACATCAGGATACAGTGAAATTCAAGCAGGACATTCAATGCCAGTGAGTTCTTTTTCAGAAGATTCATCTGGACATTCCTGTTCCCCAAATTATTTTTTCTAAAGCCTCAAAGGTGCAATGATGGGCAGAAAAATATTCCACTTTCCATAGAACTAATTTCCAGTACAAAAGAGCCAGTTTTCTGAGTTCAATCTCAGTGTTATTTCAGATAAATACTCAATGCTTTGCCTGTTCATCATAGTAACCCATCTCTGTATGCCCTGACACCTATTCTGTAGACTTTTCTTCAGTCTTCTACTTTCCAAAATTCCTTAAAAATGTTCCTGCAAAATTTCATTCAGAGTGTGCTAAATTGTAGTTTTAATATTATTAATATTCCACTTTTAAGAGCATTGATAGAAATATTTGAAAATGAAGACTGCATTTTCCTTTGCAGAACAGGGCTACTCATGTAGTTTACATATCTAGTCTCATGTAACCTTATAAAGGGCAACTAATAACCTGCCAAAGCTGTTGATAGCAATCAATTGATGAATTCGCTGCTGAGATTTTAAATTTTGACTTTTCTCAACTAACTTGGCACACCTCAGTGGCTAATCATATGATTATGGACTAAACAGTACAATTTTAAGGTTATGCTAAATGTACCAACCACAAATTCCAAGTTTCTCTTGCACTGCTTGTAATGTTAAACATGCAATGTTTTTTTTTCTAAAATGTCTACATTTGTTAAGAATTACTATACTGAAATCAATAAAATTAATGGTCTACTTTTAATACATGTAGCAGCAGAATCTAATTCCAACATTTTCATGTCATCTCAATTCTATCTTTTTAATTTTTTTTCTGAGGCTTGTGTCTCATTTACATTTTGAAAAGTAGAGTCAAACTCAAATGGCTAGTAAATTCTATGTGCTAAATTCTATAAAAAAACTCCGAGGATGACAATATTTGATCTAGTGATCTTCCATGCAAATTGAATTCAATCTAGGCAAAATAACACTCTCAAAAACTGTGGAGAAATACTGAAGTATTTAAGTTTCAATCTTTACTAATAAGATTGAAAAGGGGGGGGGGGGGTGTTTACTTGTTGTACCAGAGATTTTTTAAATGTTACTGATTTTTTTTCCGTTATGGATAACAATAATTGCATCATTCAGTTGTAGTAGCATTAATAAGTCTTCCTTTTAAGGCTGCCACATATAAATCTTCTGTTCTGAAAAAGAAACCCTAGAACTTTCTATCCTACTTGAGTAAAACTATGCCAAAATATGAAGACTATCCCCTAAAATCTTTTTTCTGTCTTATCCAATAAGTCTCAAATCATAGTTCAGTGGGTGCCTTGTCCTCTCATCAGTGATAGCAGAATATGTATGATTACTATAGGAACAGTAAAAGGCTCGTTGTATAGAGTTCATAGCTTTATGTATGTGCACAGCTTTTTTATGTTCTTCGATATAATGAAACTGGATGTTTCTGAGGGCATTCCCTTGAGAATGAACTCCTAAAGGGACTGACCAGGGCTGTGTGGCTGAGGCCTCTCATAGCCTGAATAAATCATTTAGCTTTTCCCAGGCCTCTCTGGCAAAGTGTTTCTTGGAGGATAAATGGAAGCTGATGTGCCAGTTGGCATTGAATTTCCAAAATGAATAAAACCCTACCTGGTGTTTCTTAACATCTTATAGTCTGTTTTATCAATTGCCAGCAAATATTTCAAATTAGCACATCACATTCTATAGACAACTGAGAGACAAATTCTCTCAAACAATGTATTAAGCTAAATAATATAACATATTGTTCTAAAAATCGATAGATCAGCGTAAGTGGGTTTGGTGTCTCACAGATCCAAATAAAAAGTACAATATAAATCAAATTAAGCACTAAAACTCTGTGAGAAAAGTCCACCACATAACAGTAATTACTCATGTAGTTGCTTTGTCCTCCCTTGCCAGTATTTCCTATTTGAAAATTATACCATCAAGAAATAATGCTGATGGTTGTTTTCAGAGGCTTTTTGTCATATCTATTTTCTAAATCTAAACAAATCAAAAAATTCACAGGAAGTGAACAGCGGCACCTTTCTAAAATCTAAGTATAAAAAAAGATATCTTTTAAGTATACTATTTTTCAATGAAGTGTGCAGTCTTCTTAAGGCAAGAGGTATGGAAGATTGATTTCATAATTTTAAAAAATTGCAATATTAAAAAATATTTTTAAAACATAAGAATATTGCAATGTTGTCTGCGTTCCACCATCACAGATGTTCACCAACAGAAGTAAGATTTCTTTTTTCCCAAATTAAAGTCTCTTCCTTTATTATTCTCTACGTAAGGTTTTTTTCCTCAGAACTACCTCATTGAGCACGACTCCACCCTGTGATGAGATCTTCTATGAGGAAGTGATTTCTGTGCACATCTTGGACTAGTGTCAAGAAAGCTTTTTGGATTTCCTAGGTATGAAATTAATTGAGTTGTAAAAATCCACAGGAAAGCTAGTAATAAAACAATTGAGAATATGGAGATTAAATTAATTAAAAGAAAGGCTTGAGCTTCCGCTCTTTAGTTTCTTCACTTAAATGGAAAATTAGCCAGGTCTTCTTGAAAGTATAATACTAGAAGGTCAGTGTATTACATTTTGTCGCAATTTTGGAGACAGGTACACTACTGAACACACGAAAGGTCATGCGACAGCTGACAATGTATATTCACCGATGCCCCCTTTCATGGGGGGTTCAAAATTCCCATGCTTACAGCACCTGATTGGTCGGGGTCTCAACACTACCCAGCTCACTGGCCAGTTAGGTAGCTGCATTCAGGATTGAATGGGATTGACTGGGGTCCCCGGTTTGAGTTCAAATCCAACCTATCATTGTCTCATCTGGGGACTTGCTTACTTCTACTTTTTTACATACTAGGCTAGCCAAATTGGGGTTCTGTTAGGGCCAAATTTATCTGTGCAGCTTCCGACCAGCTGCAGCTGTCACAATTCCCTCTTTTCTGTTTAAAAAATGAAAAGTGCTCTTTGTTATTATCCTCCTGCAAGGGCCCTTTGCAGAGAAAGGGCCCTTTGCAGGCAGGATGACAAAGACATCATGAGCCTAGTTCCAATAAGACTTTCCACCCAACTGGAAAAACCTACTTCCCCCAGCCAGTGATGTATCCCATTTATCACCAGAGCTGCAACACATCTAGGAGCTGTCAGGCGAGATCACCAGCAATACAATCTTTCAGGCTAGCATGCCACAGGCTAACTGCTTAGAAGTTACAAACTTAACACTATAAACAAGAAATCATTCAACTTTTAGGACTGTCAGAAAAACCAACTAACAAAAGAAACAATTTGTAAACAAAATCCTTAAACAAATTGTCACTATAAGAATCCCAGATTTTCCCACAGTAGGAGCCCAGGTTGTTTCAATCACTGCTCCACACACTGTTCCATGACATCTGCTGAGGGGCCATCAGGAGGGTGTTGCTTGTGGTCCTGGTACTGGGCAGGATGTAGAGCAGGACATACATATCTGGCAGGTATCCATTGCATTCCAGTATCCATGGAGACACAAGCGTATCCACATCCCCGAATAATAAGATCCCAAGGACCTTCCCATCTATTGGTGGTAAGGTCTCGCACAATTACCTTGGGTTTGCGCAGCTGGGCATCACTAGATGATTATAATGATATAAAGTGATTTAAAATTACTGGATTCTGGAATTTTGTAATACTGTGAAGTGGTTTAGGATAGAGATAGTCTTAGCCACTCTAGTCTGTGGGGTCTCACCACACATTCCCCCTGTTTATCAAGGATAGGTTTTAAAGTGCCGTGTGCACATTCCACGATGGCTTGTCCTGTTGCTGAGCAAGGAATACCAGTGTGGTGTATAACACACCCTACAGCAGAGCTGTAGGAATTGTCTTGTATTTTGTGAAGCATATTCAGAGCCATTGTCTGTTTTAAGGGTATGGGGAATACCTAAAGCAGTAAAGGCTGATCGCCAGTGTGCGATGGTATCCTGAGTCTTTTTTCCTGTGTGTACTGAAGCCCATGTAGCTGATGAAAAGGTATTGGTTGACACATGCACATATTTTAAACATTCAAATTCAGGGATATATGTGACATCTGTTTGCCAGATTTGAAAAGCACGAAGTCCACAAGGGTTTTCCCCATCTGCAGTGCTGCAGTGTGGCCTTGGCAGTCGGGACAGGTGTTAATCATATTACGAGCCTCTGTGTTTGACAGCTGGAATTGTCGCTGTAGGGCTCAAATACCTTGATGGAAAAAAATCATGTGATGTCTTTGCCCGTGCAAGCATATCTGACTGTGGTGATGCCCAAGCAGGGCTAGCTAGCCAATCTGCTTGAGCGTTGCCCTCTGCAATGAAACCTGGCAAATTTGTATGACTTCTGATGTGTAAGATGTAATAAGGGCAAGTTCTGGCCTGCATGGTATGACACAGAGTTTTTAGTAAGTCTAATAATGGTGCATTGTCAATTTCTCTTAATATTGTTCAGTCAAATCTCTGTGTAATATCACCAACATAAGCAGAGTCACTCACAACATTTAAAAGAATATGGGGAAAACACTGGAAAGCCATAGCTGCAGTATGTAGCTCCACTAACTGAGGTGATCCGCTCTCACAGCCTTCCAACATTTGCCATTCACCTTCTTCCTTCCATGTTACAGAGACTTTTCTCATTTTCCCAGTACCATTGGTGAATACTGCAACATCTCTTAGGAGTGTGCAACTATTTAGTGGTTTTAGAGACAGTGCAGTGGCCCCACATAACTGCAGTAATTTATGCCTTGGTATATGATAAGTAATTTGTCCTGATAAATTTTGCAAGGTGCTTTGCAAAGCTGTGCTGCTGGCAAAGCACCATTCAAATTGTTCTTGTGTCACAGATATAATAATTTTGGAAGGATCTCTAGCATTTAATTGTAAACACATCTGACGGCATTTGATAATTAATTCTGCAATCAGCTTGAAGATGGTAGGTGCTCTTTTTTAGTGAGGTAGGAACATCCACTCCAGAATGTGCGATGAGTCAGGCCAGTGAATATCCCACTATCCAATAATACATGTCGCCCTGATCTTTTTCAACCTTCTGATGTTTGCATTTTTGTACTGGAGTTTCTCACGGATTATAACATAAACAAAATGATTGTTTTTTCATTCCTCTCTGTGATGGACCTCTAGTTTGACCAGTGGGGTCAGAGAGGTGTCAACCTCATTGCCCAGTCACTGATCAAACTCCAAAAACTATATAAACCCGAATCCCAAATAAACGTCCTTGTTTTTTGCTCTAACACTGGCTGTGTGCGTGTCCTTCTTTTCATGTCTGTCTGGCGGCAATACCAGTAGAGTGAAAATCAACTATGAAAGTAAGTACAGTAATGCATACCTCTGGGCATATCCAGTGGACTTGTGTGTTTGTGATGGCTTGCTCTACTGTTTCAAGAGAGGCTTTTGCCTCTGGGGTTAATTTTCTGGGAGAAATTAACTCAGGATCATATTTTAGGATGTTAAATAAGGGTCCCAATTGAGGGGTGATTAATCCTAGATAGGGTGTAGTCCAGTTTATGATATCCGAAAGATTTCACGCATCATTTAAAGTTTGAATTTTGGTTGAAAGTTAAATTGTTTGTGGCTGTATGATCTGATACATTATTTTGATCCTAGGTATTCCCAGGGTGGTTGCTGCTGCACCTTTACTGGTGCCATTGCAGCCCAAATGCTTTTAATGCTTGCATCAAGCTTGTCCAAATCTGTGAGAGTTCTTTTATGGTTCTATGGTTTATCAAGATGTCGTCCATGTAGTGGTAACAGTAGGCCCTGGAAATTGTTCTTTCACTTATGAGAGTGCCTGTGCAACATACCATTGACAAACTATATGTTTGACAGGCTGTTTTTCATTCCCTGTGGTAAAACTTTCCATTGATAACACTCAACTAGTGCAGTATTATTAATGGATGACACTGTAAAAGCAAACTTTGGGATGAGGGTGTAATAGAATAATAAAAAAACCAACCTTTTAAGTCTGCAATCAGAATGTCCCAGGTCGTAGGAGCTGACATCCCAGGTTGCAAAGCACCCATGCTTTCCATGACAGGACTGATTTTTCTTAAGTCATAGAGCAACCTCCATTTACCAGATTTCTTTTTTATGACAAATACTGGAGTGTTCCATGGGCTCATTTACGGTTCTATGTGCCCTCGAGCTAGCTGATCTTGTACCAGGGATTTTAGGGCGTCCCGTTTCTCTTTCTCAAGGGACCACTCTGGTACCCACACAGGTGAGCCATTTTAGAGCTAATATGGGATACTTTATGCCCTTTAATACTATGGCCCCCATTAAAAATCCGTCCCCACCCAGACTCCCCATGCTGACAGAACATTCCTCCCCCACAGGTTAGGTAATGCAGCGATGATGTATGGCCAAACTGAGGCTGTCTGACCCTCCATATTTTTGACCAACACAGGTTTTCTATCCAAGCAGCTCTGTGTGGTCCCTCCAAGGCCAGCAATGGCAGATCCCGCAGGCACGGTAGACCACAGTGGAGGCCAAGTGTGGGCAGAAATGGTGTTAACATCTGTCCCTGTGTCGATCATTCCAATGACCTTTATCTGCAAGGGACTTGCCTGAGGCATCGTAATCATGAAAACTATATTAGGTCTTTGATCATCTATGACCTGAGTCCAGTACCCTTGGGACTCTCCTGTTGATCTCAAGCCTTGGTGTTTTTGCACCCTAGAATCTGTTTTGAGGACAGAAGACTTAAAAGGAATGAGTTGAGCAATTCAAGTTTTAGCAGGGATAGTCACAGCTGGAGTAGGGGTTGATACCATGGCATGTATTTGTCCTGTAAGATCAGAGTCTATAACACCTGGGTGCACAAAAATACCTTGTAGAGTGGCACTGGATCTTCTGATCAGCAGTGCACTCAGTCCTTTCCTATGAGCCCCTGGGCCTCAAGAGGGACTTTATGTACCTTTAAAGTGCTTATGAGTGTTGGGATTGAGGTGCAAACATCCATTCTAGCTGATCCTCTTGTCCTTCCTGTGAGCTGGGCACACAAGCTTCCACAGGAAGGTAGGAAGATATTTGTGTTGTCACGTATCTTCCTTTCATGCTCGGTCTCCAGTTTCCCTAGTCCTTGAGGGGTCATCCATTAATATGGAATTTGGATTTGTATAGTCTGGTTTATATTTACACTCCTCCGTCCTTGAAATGTCCCCAGTGGGATGGACTTGTGGGGACAGTACACTTCCATTATTCCCTGGTGGTGTAGTAGTAAAAATCCAGTGCTCTCACTGCTGTGACCTGAGTTTGATTCCTGGACAAAAATTCAGCAAAACACTACTTAGAGAAAGACTGTTTTGAGAAAGGATAGTTGTTTGCCAACATTGTTTTGAGAAGAAACTTCCTTGAGAAATTTTTTCTTGGGAAAAAGTTAGCAGCTGCTAGCAGACTAAAATCTCTCAGCCCCACAGACCTAAAAGATGGCAGAGAATGGAAATGGTCCCTGCTAAGGGAGGTAGAAGAATCCCCTCCCAACCTCTCTCTCCTTTCCAGGTGCCCCTATGGAACAGATATGAAGCCCTGTATCTTAAGGATCAGGCAGATGACAGTGAAGAAGGAGGTATATCTGTAGAGTCCACCAGACCAACATGGTCAACCAGATGCAACACGATTTCAAGTGTTAAGATAGCAAGAAGGGTAGTTGTAGTGCTTAACTTACTTCTGAAGGGAACAAAGGGCCTTGTATGCTGACCAGACCCATCCCACAGGGATCTCTGCTGCCTTCCTGCGGCCTGGGTAAGGCATATTACCAGCAGACTCCCCAGACTAATCTGGCCGACTGATTACTACTCAAACCTGGTTGTCCAGGTCAGTAGTGATAAGGTTGAGAAGAGAAGCACCAGGGTAATTAGAAAGGACTTTAAGACCCTGGGTTGTCTGGTTGAAGGGACAGGAGTACAGGTGGTATTCTCCTCAATTCCTTCAATAGCAGGGATAAACCCCAAAGGGAGCAGGAAAACCCACATGATCAGTAAGTGGCTTAAAGGCTGGTACCACTAGTTGAATTTTGAGGATTTTGATCATGGAGTAGTTTATACAGCACTAGGTCAGTTGGAGACAAAATGGGATTCACTTATCTAGCAAAGGAAAAAGGATGCTGGCCCATGAGTCCTTCAATGGATGGCTACTTGCTCTTCAGAAGGGACAGGCAGGGAAGGACAGGTGGTGGGAATTCCATATACTGGGGAGACTTTTGACAGTATAGAGCTTGAGGATAGTGATGATATGGTTGATTGCTTATGGGTGAGGAGAAGAGAGAAGGCTAGTGAGGGAAATGCCTGGGTCAGAGACCTATTCAGGACACTGATTCAGAAAGTACCTTGGGAAGCAGCCTTTAAAAACAAAAGGCCCCATGAGGGCTGGACATGTTTCAAGAAAGAAATCTTGATGGTGCAGGAGCAGGCTGTCCCTAAGTGACAAAAGATGAGCCAGTGGGGAAGACCAGCCTGGCTGAGCAGGCACCCTGAACAAGAACACAGGTTAAAAAAAAGAGAAGGTGGGAAAAGAGGCGGGCAATACAGGAACTGTTTCAGGGTGTCATTGGCCATGCAGAAAGAAAATTAGAGAGGCGAAAGCTCAGAATTTAATCTGGCTACTTCTGTAAAAACTAAGTGTTTTTATAAATAAATTAATAACAAAAGGAGGGGCAAGGAAAATCTCCATTCTTTATTGGGTGTGGGGGGATATATTAACAAACATGAAGGAAAAGGCTGAGGTACTTAAATCCTTCTTTTTATCAGTCTTCAACTGTAAGACTGGTGATTCTTAAAACAATTGGCCTCTTGAGCTGGTAGGCAGGTTCAGGGAGCAGAATGGGCCCCCTGTAATCCATAAGGAAGCTAGTGGCCTTCTGAACTCCTTAGATGCTCACAAGTCTATGGGAGCAGGTAGGATTTATCCTATGGTAATGGCACGATAGGCACAATAACTTGCCAAGCCACTCTCTATAATTTGTCATCAGTCCTGGCTAACCTAGGAGGTCTCAACTGACTGGAGGTTGGCCAATGTGATATCCATCCACAAAAAGGGCCAGAGGTAGTATCCAGGAAACAGCCTGACCTCAGTTCTAAGAAAGATTATGAAACAGATCACCTTGAGTGCAATCACACAGAACATGCAGGATAACTGGGGGATCAGGTGACCCACCTGGTATATGCAGAGAAGGCTGTGGATGTTGCCTGCCTGGACGTCAGAAAAGCCTTTGACACTGTCTCCCACAGCACTCTCCTGGCGAAGCTGGCAGCCTCTTTGCTGGGTTAAAAACTGGCTGGATGGCAGGACCCAGAGAGTGGTAGTGAGTAGTGCTGCACTCAGTTGGTGGCCAGTCACCAGTAGTGTCTGCCAGGAGTCAGTGCTGGGGCTACTCCTGTTTAATATCTTTATTGATGATCCGGATGTGGGTATTGGGTTTAGTATTAGCAAATCCATGACCTCCAAGTTGGGCAGAAGTGTTGATCTGCTGGAGAGCAGGAAGGCTCTGCAGAGGGATCTGGACAGACTGGATCGATGGGCTGAGCCCAATGGTGTGAGGTTCAACAAGGCCCAGTGCCAGGTCCTGCTCTTGGGTCACAACAGCCACACGAAGGCCCACAGGCTGGGACAGAGTGGCTGGAAAGGACCTGAGGGTGCTGGTGACAGCAGCTGAGCATGAGCCAGGGTGTGCCCAGGGGGCCAAGAAGGCCAATGGCATCCTGGCCTGGATCAGCAATGGTGTGGGCAGCAGGGCCAGGGCAGGGATTGTCCCCCTGTGCTGGGCACTGGTGAGGCCACACCTCGAGTGCTGTGTCCAGTTCTGGGCCCTCAGTGCAAGAAAGACACTGAGGTGCTGGAGTGAGTCCAGAGAACTGTGGTCTTTATTACTGAATATCAACATACAACTAGAAAGATTTTAAGTAAAAATCATTATCTTGTTGTAAGTAAAAATTACAGACAATAAAAACATAGTTTCATATTGTGATATCACTTAGGCTATTGACAGTGTAAGTAGTAGTTCAGACTGCAATGCGAAGCAAACTAAAGGCTTAGAAGGATGAAGACCAAAATATTTTTTTTAAGTAAAACCCACTTTGGTTTAAGCTCAGCTTGAAATCACAGAATATGAATAAAAATTGAGCTGGAAGAAATGTCCTTCTAAAATTTTGCTATTAACTTTCACTTTACCATAAGCTTGTTTTGTTTAGGAAGCAGTACATACTGTGAACTAGTTAGGGATAATAACATATATCATACAATTAACTTCAGATTTATTTAATAAACACACTGAGTATGGAAACTAATTACAGTTTTTTTAAGGGAAAGGAGAATTTATAAAGACAGACTATGTTACTATTTTAAGTTGTTAAAAATTAGCATATTGAAGGACACTTGCAAATTCTTTTTTTGTAACTCCCCCTTGCTCCCATACATTAATGTGTAATTCAAGCCTTGGGCATGACCATCTCATCTTTAGGTATAACCCTAAAATACTCTCTGGTTATAGCATCTTTTGTTCATCTTGCCATGCTTGCCGAATAGAGTAAATTAAGTCAATGGAGCTGCTCACAAGATTTTATTCAAGGGACAACAAAATCCAGCTACATTTTTGGCATGACACATTTTTTCCATTCTTATCCATAATTCATTTGTGCAAGTGGGCTTTTTTTACATTTTAATAAACAACATGAAAGAAAGAGCTATTCTCATGACATTTGCACAACAACAAAGAAGTTTTGAAATGTGTACAGTAGTCCTTTCTTGTGATATGTTTAGGCTGATTTCTCTGATTAAGGTGTTTAGTCACCCAATAAATACAATTATTTAATGTTACAGCAGTCTTGGTTTTTTATTATCTAGAAAACCAAAATATGAAGAAAAATATTTTATCAGGATAAAATTTGAATTGGGGATTATTTTTAGTTGTTTGTGTCCATTCCGCTAAGGAAAATGACAAGGTCTGTATTGTCCAGGAAGTCTTTCCCATCTGAAAAGTCATGTTCATACAAAACAAGAGCAAGAAAAGAGAGCAGCTACTATATTGTAGAAATAAACCTATGTTGAATCCAAACCACTGAATCATTTTGCAAAAAAGTTATTGTAAACAAATTTCAAAAGCAACTGTTTACTAACATTTTCAGAGTAGCTGTTCAAAACTTTATTGTAGGAATATTGATCACCACATCTAAGAATTTTTTTAGGGTCTTTTAGTAATTTTGCTGCATCTGATGTACCCTTTTTAACAAAACTAAGTAAACATAAAGAGAACAGAAACATTCTTAAGCAGTATGAATCAAAAGGGATATATTAGTACACTGGGTGATGTACCAAGCACAGTTCTAGAGACCACTAAATAATGAATGCATAGTACATCTGCTACCTCCCAGTGGTTAGGAATGGGAAGTGTCTCACTTATGAGCATTGACATGAAGGTATGCTTCAAAATCAAGGTCTAACAAATGATTTGAACTTGATAATATTGATAAAAGCACTACTTTTATTTTTACTGTAGTTGATAGAACTTGAAGATATGGAAATGGGAATACTTCTTTATTGCAAGACATATCACCAAAAATTTAATATTTCTGTCTGTTTAAATGCAAATAACTAAAGGCAATCTGTCTGTTGCCACTGGCTTAATGGAAATTGCCTTCAAATTCAGCAATCATATTTTGCACTTTGTCTCCAGTCCTCCCCTGCCCTTCCACCGCTCATGAAAAATGGAAGAGTTCAATGCACAGATGACTCCAGGGTCATGAAAGCAATTAGAGGTATTGAAACTGGTGGCTCTTTTAGTTGCTTGGAGCTACTTGATCACCCACCTCTCTTTTTTTTCTTCTCAAAAATGATTGGGAGGTATTCACTGAACCAATAAAATAAGCTGAGTTGGTGGGGACTCACAGGGATAATCAAATCCAGCTCCTGATCCTTCAAAGAACCATCCCCAAGAGTCACACCATGTGCCTGAATGTTGTACAAATGCGTCCTGAGCTCTCTCAGGCTTGGTGCTTCCCTGGGGAGCCTGTTGCAGTGCCCAACCACCTTCTGCCCCCAGAGTTTCTGCTCTGGGGGCAGAAACTTTTCCTGATATCCAACCCAAACCTCCCCTGCCACAACTTCAGGCTATTCCCTCAGTCCTGTCACTGGTCACCACAGAGCAGAGATCAGTGTCTGCCCCTCCTCTTCCCCTCACAAGGTAGTTGTAACTGCAATGAGGTCTCCCCTCAGTCTCCTCCAGGCTGAACAGACCAAGTGACCTCAGATGCTCTCATATGGGCTCCTCACAAGGACCTTCACCTTCTTTGTTGTCCTCCTTTGGACACTCTCCAATAGTTTCATATCTCTCTTATCCTGTGGCACCCAAACCTGCCCCCAGCCCTGGAGATGAGGCCGCCCCAGCCCAGAGCAGAGGGGGCAATCCCCTCCCTTGCCCGGCTGGCCATGCTGTCCCTGATGTCCCCAGGACACGCTTGGCCCTCCTGGCTGCCAGGGCACTGCTGGCTCATCTTCAACTTGCCATGGCCCAGGAGCCCAGGGCCCTTTCCATGGCCCTGCTCTCCAACCTCTCATTGCCCAGTCTGCCTGTACATCCAGGGCTGCCCCGGCCCAGGTGCAGAATCCAGCCATTGCCCTTGTTAAATTTCATACAGATGGTGGTTGTCTGGCCCTTTACTTTGTTCAGGTTTCTCTGCAAGGCCTCCCTACCCTCGAGGTAGTCAACAGTTCCTTTCAAAAATCAGGTAACAGAAGTTTTGCAATGACATCAGTCAGCCCTTTGAGGATTCTTGGATGAATCCCATCAGGACCCATAGAATTGTAGGGATCCAGCTGCAGCAGCTGATACTGCACAATTTCATTGTCAACTGGGAATTGATCATTCTCATAGCCATGATCCTCCATGTCAGGGCACTGAGACCCCCTTGTTCAATCATTCATGTTGAAGACAGAAAGAATGAATATGTTAAGAGAAGAACTGGGATGTTATCAAAGTGTACTTGCTATTTACATTGTCACAGTGGAAACTGAGTATCCAGATGCAGAATGAAAAAACTGTTAGTGATTTATAAATAAACAGAAATGTCCATGTTCAGTGTAAATTTTTTTAGCTCATACAGATCCAGATGTGGCCATAATAACATTTTTGTGATGCTGTTAAAACTTGTGTTCAGTAATCTTGAAATGCAATTGCTAGATGCTCAAGAAGTTTTCCTAGCATCAAGTAAATTCCTAGTATTAACATGTAATGTTGCATAAATGATCCTGTCTCACACAGCTGATCATTTTAGCAAAGGAATAATGCATCAATTGTTACTGTGGATAAACAAAATTCCACTTTGCTTCTGTTGTCAACTTTATGAATACTAAACATACAGGATTTAGCTTAGTTGAAATGAGTCTTTGAGATAGAGCAATAAATTACTTCTATTGTGCACTACTTCTAGTGCCATTCTTCCTTCTGAATGTCCCTTTAACTTCCACGTCTGGCATGAGAAAGTGACTACATGACAACTTTGAGTCTGGCTTTGGGTTAAGGTTTGGGCCCATTTAGCTATGGTTAGCTGAGTGCAGTTTGGGTCCAACTTGGGTGTGTTTTGGTGCCCATCCCCACCTCCCACCCCAGCTTATTCTCTTTCATTTTCTTTTCCTCTTTTTGTGTTTTTGGGGGATTTTGTTTGTCTGAAGTTTTTTGTCCAGAAAGCTACAAATGCATTTCAGATTAAAAGATATAATTTAAAGCTGTCACAGGCAGCTTCAGTTTGGTACCTCTATAAAAGCAAGATAACTGAACATAGTTTTTCAGGCTCAATAAGTAATAAATTAATAAAAGCAGCTTAACAACTAATAAAAACCAAATTATTTCTGCTTGTGCTGACTATTGCAGTTACATGCTTGCAGTAAATAATTTTGTGGGGGGTCTCTGCCTTATACTCAAAAGAATGAACATAAAAAATACAGCATTATATAAATGAGATAAAAACCATAGTATTCCCTGATTTTTTTTTTCAGGCCCAGGCTGCAGTCTTGAAAACACTGGAGAATTAATCTTTTGCTGTGATCACCTTCTGCCACTTTTCTTTGTACTAGAAGCTGTATGTGAGATATGTAAATTCCAGCCTCTTTTAATTAAATAATTATTCTCCAAATGCAACATAATATCATGAGTTGAGTATTTATGTTGTTATGCCTCTTCCCTTTCTACCACTCAGATTTTTATAATTTGTGAACTTGCTTATTCAAATTTCCAGAGGGAAAATCTTGTTTGCCTTCTGTGCTTGGAACATATTGTGCATGACATTAATATTCTTAAAAGATCATTAATTAACAGTGAAAAAAATCTTGACACATGCAGGAATAGCATCTGACAAGTCAACATTTCACAATTTGAGGATAAAAACATATCCAAATCACAGAAACTATTATGATAGACTAAAATAATAAGCAAATTAAGGTCTAGAGCATTGAACCTTAGAACTGAGGAGAATGTTTAATTGTTTGTATAGCAGTTATCCAAAACTTCACTGAATCAAGAAAATGCCATTAGTGAAATAATGCACAAAAAACCAAATCAACTTATGGAAGAACAAACAAACAGACAGACTTTTTTTTACTGGATGAGAACAGAACAGCAATGTCAGAGAAATTAATATTCTTATGGGAAGGTGTTAGTGAGACAGTAATATCCGTACAAATTTTTTGCTTTGATATCCTACTTTGCTAATACAGACTTCATGCACTCTTGCTATCCTTATCACTTAAGCTTGAGTGCTTTCAAGTAATGCATTAAGGAAATTGATTACCATCTCTTACATGCTTATCCTTTCATTTTTTTCCCCCTGGAGGGAAGCTCATGCAGTTGGAAACTGTCTTCTGTATTTTTATGTACGATTGATGTGCACAAATAGAGATATCAAACTGATTGATCTATATGTCAGCCCATTTGATAGGAAGCCAGATTGGGGGAGCACATTTTTGCAGTTGGGAAAGGAAATTGAGAGTTTTGTGACAATCAGTAGTTCCCATGGTCCTCTCCTCTGTAGTCATGGGCCAGTCTGTGGGAGCACAAACAAGTTTTGCCTTTAATTCTAGCACTTCTTTGTTCTATCAGAACAAAGTTTTTGGGCATGGTCTTTATGAAGACCTCATGAGAATAAGTGGAAACACTGAAATACCAAAAAACTCGAAGTTGCAAATATGACTTAGAGGTCAGTGTCCAAATAGGGATATTTGATAAAACTTAAGACCTTTTTTTGTCTTCTAGATGCTGGGAACTTAATTTAAATGTATTTCTATTAATTTCTAGATCTGTAGTTCTAAATCAGAATATAGACATGCAGCTGGGATTCATGCATTTAAATGGAGGATTAATTAATTTACTATTAGTACTATGTTTTGCCACTCAATTGAATTACTAATTATGTAAAATCATTGTAAGTTTTAAATTCTTATACTTTGTGAAAGTAGAGCAAGGTGTTTGTATCTTCAGTACTTCTATAACTTCAAAGCCATTTCTATTTCCACAAGACATTCTTGCCTAATGAAACTAGTTAAAATAAGTAAAGTTAAAATACAAATATTTTCTACCTGATTTTTTTTTGATTTNGGGTTTTTTTGAGTGGAGGAAAAAGGTGCAAATGGTTGATTGTTATCATCCTGTTCTTACATTGGGAATGATGCACAAGGATTTATTTTATATTTATTAGGCTCTTATCTCTATTTCATTGTACCTACCATGCTGACGGTCACAAAAATATAAATGAAAGAATGTGAAAATACAAGTCATAGTACTGGTAGAAGCACATGAATTACCTGAAGTAATATGTTGTGTTTAATTTTTTAAGTTTCAAATCAATGCCATCCCATCACATCTATGATTGTATCTTTAAATATTTACAATATTTTTGTCTGAACCTGATAAATATTGAAATGCTGACAAGAAAAATTGAATAGTATCAAATAGCAGACACTTCTTAGGAAATGCATTAAATTATATTGAAGGCAACCTTTCCCTGAAGTACACCATAACAATAAAGATGAAAGGTGTT
The DNA here is from genome assembly GCA_008694505.1 of Cyanoderma ruficeps. Classification (NCBI taxonomy): domain Eukaryota; kingdom Metazoa; phylum Chordata; class Aves; order Passeriformes; family Timaliidae; genus Cyanoderma; species Cyanoderma ruficeps. Next base: position 1,211,333 of record VZDJ01000010.1, read on the forward strand.
AAGTCTGATGAGATTATTTTTTGCTGAGGCAGAAATTGGCAGAAACTGTAAGCCATTTATACCATGCCTAGAGATACAGCCTACAATCAGATCATGCCCCCAGTACAATCCTTTTTTTGTATTTTATTGTGTTTTCCTTTCTGGTGTGTTAGATTTCTACACTTAGGTCACCACTCACTGGGATTCTTTTCTTGTTCAGTCTCCAGTCAAGCACTGTGATGATGTGGCCAGGTGGGACATCCATGCAGTGCTGTCACTGAGCAAACTGAATTCACAGAATCACAGAAGGGGTCAGGTTGGAAGGGACCACAGGAGGCCCAACCTCCCTGCTCATCCCAGACCACATTGCACAGGACTGTGGCCAGACAGTTACTGAATTTTTCCATGAGGAAAACTCCAAACCTTACTAGACAAACTGTTCCAGTGCTTGTTCACTGCACAATATTGAAGTTCTTCATCACATTCAGGTGGAACTTCCTGTCCATCACTTTCTGCCCATTGCCTCTCGTCCTGTTGCTCAGCACTACCTATTTATAGATACTGATGACGTCCCCTCTAAGTCGCCTATTCTCAAGGCTGAACAGGCTGAACTCTCTCAGCCTTTCCTTTTAAGAGAGATGCTCACTCCCCTAATCATCTTGTTTTGTCCTCCTCTTTTGCCCGTGATGATTTGGTAGATCTCTCATGTCATCTTTCCTTCTTCTTGTTACTGTAGGTCATGGAGACCTGTTTTGTTTAGTCAGTCCTTTTATGAAAGGTGTTTTCTTGTCTCTGATCTTCCTTTTTGCCTCCCTGTCTTAGTTTTTCTGTTCTGCTGAATATTCTTCAGACAGAAGAACCAATGCACAGGCACTGTTTGCAGGTGCTATACAGATTTATGTCATACCATAATCATGTTTTCTGTTCTATTTTACATTCCTTCCTTGACTAGTCATAACATTTTGTTTGCTTTGTCACTTCTGCTGCACACTGAGCTGATTTCTTTGTGTACTTTTCATAAAATGATTTCTTTAGTAAGCCTTTAATTGTTCAAAAATTTATTTTCTGAGTGGTTTTATCTATCTAAAAACCTGTCACTGGGTCATACCCCAGCTTGCCATTGCCATGGCACATACATAAGTTTTTTAAAACTATGTCCCTGGTGATACACTTATTTACTAGATGGACTACCTTGCCATGCTGCTAACAGAGAGCCCCTTAGAACTCAACCCCTAAAAAGATTAATAGCAAGAAAAATGGCACAATCATGGTAAATTGGATATTGATCGATGGGGCAGTGGCAGAAGCTCAGAACCCTCTCCTTAATCAGCCCTGCCCTCTGATGATACCCTAGCAAGTAACTGCCTGTCAGTCATGATTAGAGAGGAAAGATTTCCTCCCGCACCAGCCCAAAGCCCCACCTTGCATGTAATGCTTGGTCTCAATGATTTGCAGCTGCAAATTGCAATGGAGAATAGGTAACTCCAGATGTAAACACAAAACACAGTTACTGCAGGAAATAAATTTACAAACAAAGGAACCAGAAATAATGAATCCTTCTTTACAGAGAAGAGGCTTTATGAATCCTTTCTTACTGACTGCTGGATGTCCTATTTTTGAAAACAAACTGTTCCTTATTTATGATTAAATGAAATCATTTGATAGACAGATGACAGGCATGCTGTGTACTAGAAGAGCAGCTGTTTTCAATATCATTAAAAATTCTGGCAAACCCAAGGATATTGAAAGCAGCTGCTAGACACTTTCTAAAGTAATATTACTATGTTTCTATACTGATTCTTGGAAGTGCAATTCAATTTCTTAAAAGTAAATCTTGGAATTCTATTTCAAGGCAGCTGAATGAGACTCCTACTTCTTAACTGACTTGTTAGAAAATCTTAATTTTTCTGTGAATTTAGAAAATTATACCAAGTCCAAAAATTTATTAGTGAACTCAAATATAATATCCCAATGCCTTAAAACAACAACAAACCAAAAAAAAAAAAAAAACCCCAAACCCAACCAAAAACCCCAAAAAACTTAGTATGAACTTTCGAGCAATTTTAGTACTTTTGTTTGTTTGTTTCCTTGCTGAAAGTGTTTCTCATTAGTAACAAAATGGACAGATTATTTTGTGTCCTTAATTCCTTGAGATGTCTGTGTGATTGGTAGAAAGGTATCTTTTCTACTTTGTTAGACAAATAATTGTGTACTTAAAACCTCACTATAAAAGACATGATCAATGGTTAATGAACAGATTCTAAAGATTCCAAAAGGAAAAGTCACTTAAATATTGCAGGTACGTGGTAACCGTGTATTGCTAAAAGGATAAAATACCAATGGGAAGTCTAGTTTGATGCATCTAGAATTATCTTTACATCTTTCTAGAAAAATAAAAGCAGATGCTGAAATACACCTCCTCCAGATCCCTCTTCAACATACTTTGAGCCATCCCTTCAACTCTGGTTGGTTTTTTCCACATGTTTGGTTGGAAATATTTCCCCCAACATTTTATGCTTAGCTGTAGTTGGGATGTAGGTCAGTAAGGCTGTGGTTAGAATGGCCTAGAATTCAACTTCTACTTGGATTTTACTTTTCAACTTTCACCTTCTGCCAAGCTATTTTCTCTGGCTTGGCATCATGTTAATCACCCTTCCATGACTGCCTCGAGGTTGCTTCACTTCTGCTTACAACAGGTTGTACAAGGCTGTCTTAAAAGGTGTGACCTTGAAAAACTAATTCTATCCAGGCATCTCATGTTGCACTTGGAAATTATTGTATTCATGATTATTCGTGGGTTGTACTTGCCGGCTGTCTATATAGCTTAACAAATCAATGTGCCTGGGAAATCTCTGCTACAGCTTGCCTTCTTAAGAGAGCACCTGCAAAGCACAACTCTGATCTTTATCATCATCTCAAATCCTCCTAATTTTCTTTTTCATTTTCATTTCATGGAATTTTTCTTCCCTTATGCCTTGGATCCCTTGGATGTCTGGTTTGTCTAGGCTGTCTTAGAGATGTTATGGTTCACATTGCAAAGCAGGTAGAATTACTCTCTGGATGTGCCTTTTCCAGTGGCTAAAGAGAAAGAGAATCTAGGTAAACAGCTTACACTACATCTCTATGGTATAGACAGAAAAGGAAAGTAGAAACAGAGTCCCCACTTCAAATTTATGGCTAAATGTCCGTTCCAATGAATAAATAGTTCAATTTTTAACATTTCTCTCTGCTGGCTCACAATGTTACTTTTCTGGATTTTTATATCAAGGAAGTGTAGTAGTAGTCTGTTTTGCTTGGTGATTACTCAGATTCCACATGAAAGCTTCCTTCCAAATCCACCTATTTCTGAAGACTTTTTCTAAGGCTTGCAGACCTTGTTGCAATGTGAGTGAGATAAGTGAGACAACTGGAAGTAACCCAATACAATTTAACAGCTTTTGCTCTGCTGTGAGACTGTAATGGTTCACTTCTACTAAGAAGATAAATTATAATGTAAACCTGTTACAACATGAATAAAAAAATACTTAAGTTAAAATCACAATATCTAGTTATCACATAATCCAATGCTCCAAAACAACCTGTGGTGCAGTCCTACTACTACTGTGGAAGAGGATAACATAGCCTCTGGTGGTTTTCCTTTTTCCAAGATGTTGGAGTGCTTCAAAACTGTATTTAGGACTGTATTAAGCTGCTCACCAGTATAGAGTACAAACTCTGCCTAGACTGTAAACTCATAAATCCATGAAAATGGAATTGAAATTCTTAATACAGTTTAATGTTCTCATTATAATTTTTCATAGAAAACAGTTTTAAAGAGATGAACAGTACATAAGGAACTGCACTACAGTGGTGTGCATTTTGGGTTTTCTAATATTCTGTATATTTTGTTATATGTTTGTAATGGTTTGTTCCTACACCCCCATCCCCAAAACCCCCGATGGTGTTTCCCTTGTGATAGACCTTGTCAATCACCTTGTAAGATCTGGAAGATTCTGGGGGAAAAGCCCTAGGATTTGACAAGGTACTCTGGTACCACCTTCTTTCATTGTTCTGTTAAGTTTCCCCATTCTGGGTCACACCCTCCCTCCCCTGGGATTGGTGCCGAGTTCTCCCCTGCTCAGTGTATGCCCCCTGTACTTAAGGTGAGGACAGAGGGGCTGCCAGTGCTCTCGGGGGCTCTCTCCCTCTCTGCTCTGTCCATCTGCACATGGAGGTAACCGGGTGGAATAAAGCCAGGTGAAACCCAAGCAGAGTCCACTCTTTCTTCCACGCCATCGACCACGCTCCAGCCTGAGAATCAGACCCACCAAGCCTCTCTTATATAGTGGCCACGGAGCGAGCTAGCCAGTGAAGCAGATCCCAGGATGCCTCTATACTGCACCACAGTAATAATAAGTTCTTTAAATGAGCTGCTATAGAAATACAGGATAAATAAAATCAACCTATTGGATTCCTGTATTAGATAACTTTTAAGCAGCACATAAGAAATGAGGGAGAGAATGTTTTATTCATGTGATGTATGCAGTGTTCAGCTGTGAGAAACAGCAAGGGAAAAAAAAAGGTTAAACCTTCCTCTGTTTCCAAAGTGAACATGTTGATGTAGACAATTCTTGCTGTAATGAAGGAGTTTAGAAGCTCCTCAGATTACTTAAATGCCATGGAAAAAGACAAACATAAGAAAAATCTCCTTTTAACTTTTTTAGCGCATGAACCACGTTTGAAGGAAAATCCTGGATGAGCATCACCAGAGGTGTTACTAAAGGAGCATCAACCACCCTACAGTCAAGAGAAGGAAGTAATAATTTTGCTAAATTTGTTTCCGGATTCAGTGGCCTAAAGTAACTGACTGTTCCATGGCTTCTGGAAAAACACATTTTTAATTGCAACTTCTTTTTGATGCTGTTTTCAAATGAGCAGCAGCATCAAACTGACTACCAAAAGTTGGCAGAGCTTTTGCATATCTCTCCCTCTTACACTATGACAACAGGCTTTTTAAAGTAGTTTCAAGGAAATCCATTCACATCTTACAGAAAGCAAGAGAAATTCTTCTTTTGCTACTATGCAGATAAATGCTACTCATAGTCCAAAGTATAATCAGCAGAGAGATTTCCCCTTATCCCCAACCAATCTAGTCAATGTAACTTCTGGTGACCTGGATTTCAGGAAGAGGAAAAAGCAAAGTCATGCTAACCAAGATAGATAATGCGTGTAAAAAGCACCCCATATACCTCCCATACAACTCCCAGTAGGTTGTCTGTCTTGGTTGCAGACGTCCAGGCATGGCCTTCATTATCTTCACATTTGAATTGCAAATCTCAATTTGTTTCACATTATATCAGTAATGGGTAATATATTCTTCGCAGCTTTTTTAACCTTCTGGTCCATGCACTGAGAAGCACTTGCAATTTAAACTGAAAGGATTTGTTTGAGGTATTAACCAGACCACTGTGCCTGTTTGATGCTTGCTAGTGAAAATTGAAGATGCAGCATTTTTATTTATATAGGGATCCCTAAAATAATACAGAAGTTGGTTGAAAATGACATGTGGGGATATTGGACCTTACTTGTCCAAGCAGGACTATCTTCAGAGCTGGATCACCTTGCTCAAAGCTTTGTCCATGGGATAATCTCCAAGGGACAGAAATCTCAAAAATCTTGGAGTAGACTTTCTTGATTTCTAGGCTACCTTCCTAGTGAAAAACTTGCTTTTCTGATATCCAAAGTGAACCTTCCAAGCAACAGTTTGTGCCCATCATCCCCCTTTAGCTCATCTGGCATTATCAAGGAAGACGTTGTCTCTGACATCTTTGCATGTATCTTTAAAATAGTTTCAGGAACCTGTGCGATTTACAATAAGCCAAAATCCTAAGGAGTTAGATATAATTTCCCAAGTAAAGAGACTTGCAGAAAGAAAAAAAGGGAAATGATGAGTGTGGAAAGATGCATCATTACTTTTAAAGATAACTACATCGATGAAATTTTTATTCAAAGGGATATCTTCAATATAATATAGAGAGCCATTTGTCTCATGGAATTAAAACTAATTAGAGCTATATAACAGCTAAAAATAGAGAAATGTTATTTTTTAAATTTCGGTTTCAATACAGGTTGGTATTGTATTTATTTTATTCATGCAATCCTGTATTATGAAAGCTAACATATTGTAAGGAATACTTTCAGAGTGTTCTGTAGCTAATGGCATGTTCCTGAGGAAAGGGGATTAAGGTGTAAAATTGAGGCCAAAGTTAAAAGAAAGTGACTGCTCTGAATGCTATTTAAAGGAATTTAGAGAAATGAAGGCAACTCAACATTTCAGATTGCTGAGTACTTGGGATGCTATTTTTAGTGTGCTCTGGTGAATTGGCGTGAAACTCTTGGCAGCTGATATTAATTGTAATGAAAAGATACTTGTAAAGCAGTGTGGGGTACAGCTGTGTATGCAATTCACTATCTGAATGTATGGAGAAGAGTCACCTCAGGGAAAGTATGAAGTAAATGCTCTTCACGAAGAATAAAAGTACTCAGCCCTTGGAAGGCAGTTGAATGACCTCAGTGAGTTAAATATGTATAACAGCATAGAAATCAGCATTTTAAAAAAATGGTTGTAGCTATTTACAGACTACAAAACTACAAAATATTATGGCATTAAGCCATTTTAACATACATCCAGCTCTAAGATCTTTACTTGATTTTTCTTACACAGGTTTCTTTTATAGGTTTTGCTTGAATTGCATGAATAGTTATGACTTACACTTCCTGAACTCTAAAACATTATTATTTTTTTAATCAGGTTCTGATTGGGATTTTTTTGTGTATTACCTTTGGCACATATTTCAACAAATGCTAGTAGAGCCAAACTCCCATGTATTTGAAACCCCTAAATGGAATTATTTAAATTTTAGTTAGAATTTACACCTGCACCCTGCTGCAAATCTTAAAAGTGATATAAGGTGCCATGTTTTTCTAAAAGCCCTATGGTCCTGTAACATCTACAGCTGCAATAATGAAAGTAATGATCAGCTATGATTACAGCTTCCTTTCATTACAATGATTTGTCTTAAAATTACAGTATGAAATCTGTGCATAGATTAAACTGGGTCTCATAAGATCCAAGTCTCTCATTCAGAGTACTTACTTAAACAAGAGGAAAACTTGAAAAGAATGCACAAGTTGCCTAAAGCTTACATTTCCAGTTATAAGAAATCACAGCTGAAAATCAGAGCAAAATTGCCCACTGACAATGTTTCTATTTTGTTTGTTTTGTGCTGACTGATTTTCGGGAGCCAAGTATCTTGAGGAATTAAATGTGTGTAAGTGCAGTATAGAATGAAAGAGCAACCTCAAAGCAATGACCTATCTTGCTGCACATGAGGCCACATATTTAAGATCTTTCCAAATATGTGAAAACAACAATGCAACACTCCTGGCTTGTTGCCTTCTCCTGCAAAAGCATTTAAGTTCAAAATCCTGTCATTTGCAGACTCACAGAGGACCCTTCTAGTGCACCAAGAGGGAATCTGATCCTTCTGGAAAGAGCTGATGGTCTTACTGTGTATACCACACATTGCATAAACACAGATATTAAGCAAAAAAGGACAGATAATAGTGTATTATCTTCTTGCATTCAGGATGAATAAATAAATGCCTGTGAGAGGATGAACTGTAACTTGGGTCTGGAGAATAGTCTTAGTGGAGTAGGACCGGCCTGAGTCCATATGAGAAGAACGGGAGGTGGTTTGGTTTTTAGTGAGGTAAAGACTTATTTGGTTAGGTATGGTAAGAAATCTTAACTTGGAGATTTGGGATGAGGTGGAGGAAATGAAGCTAGTCCTAATAGCATAGGGCTAAAATGTTTCTAAAAATCATGGGAACTGTACACAATAGATTCAGGGGAGTTGGAAAGAAAGGTTGGGCCTGGATATACCTGGGAAAGGAACCAAAACTACGTAGGCCCTGGAAACAAAGGTTAGGTTTTGTCTTACCTAGATCATATACAGAAGAGACTGCACCTGCATAATCATCATTATATGATTGTTTAATGTAGTGATTGTTTGGTATTTGAATATGATTATTGTTTAAGAATCATGAGAAATTATATTTGGGGGGTTTGATGGAAACTACAAGAATTCCTTGGATAAGATCAATGTATACAAGAGAACAATATGAGTTTAATAATTAATATGTAGCTATATAATGAAAGGGTATAAAAACATGTCCATTTCGAATCCACGTCAGAGTCAGATTTGGGTTTGTACCCTGTACCCCTGATTCCCAGAGCTCTTCAGTAAAAGCACCTGCATATAATCATTCTGTGATTGTGTGTTTCCATGCTAACAGTCCTAGCTGGTTGAGCTAATATATTGAAAATCTCAATGGTCTCTACGAGGAGACACTGTTCTTTTTCTAGAATATTTAACCTTCGAAGGTTCTCTAGGCTCCTGCCCATAGTATTTTAGATACTGATAAAATAAAGCTGAAATACTGCTGCCATACAAGCTAAAGCAGTGTCTTGTTATCTCACAACCCAGTTGTTGTTTTAGTATCTCACTGCATAGTTTCCAATTACTCTACCAGATTTTGTATGTTAGGAAAACTTAGTCTGATGCAGAGCAATTCGAGAACTTTTAATCATAGGTATTGCTCATGAACAAATTTGTCTGTCTAGGCAGCAAATCTGACACAACCCAAATTGGCTTCCATATATGTTCTTCCATATTGGCTGGGGGTTTTTGTTTGGTTCATTGGCTGGAGTATTTGGGTGGTGGTTGGTGGTGATGGTGGTGTTTTTATTTACTTTAATAGTTTAATCTCTTAAATTATCCTGAAGACAATTTTCCAACATAAATCAGTGGTAGTGAGTGCCACATCTGCAATCTGAAAAAAGATGTATTGTACAGGTTTTTTCCTAATAGAATTCTAACAAGAGAGAAATTGTTAAATCAAATCAAATCATGCATTAATGAATTATTTGAGAGGAGTAAAATAGGCTGATTCTTGTGCAAACCCCAGAATGGAATAGATGGGGAAGCATAGTCAAACTTCTAGTCTGTGAGAAAGAATAATTAATTGCAAAAGAGGGATCAAAGGGTGAGTTTAAGAGAGTTACTGCTGTAGCAAAAATAAGCTTGACTTTATTTTTTTGATATTGTTTGGGGAGTTGTTTTAATAAACATAAGCAAGTATCATTACAACGCTGTTATAGCATTATTCTTTTCTTTGATTTTGTAATAGAAGTGCTCTATGTATTTGTAACTTGTGACCTAAAAGGACAAGGAATTCTGAATTACACTGGGACCCTCCTTACTGGTACTCTAACACAGTTGGAGTCCTTCACTGTAAATGTGATAAAGGTAAAGCAGCAAATGACTAGGCTTCAGGAACAGGAATGTAAAAATGTATGGCTAAATTGGGTAAGAACATCTTGAAATTCCCCTCTGGATTGTTGCAAGTGCCTACTACAGTTGACTAGGAAAGGGAAAGGCATCTCACGTTTGACTACTTTAAAAACCTAGTGCTTTTCAGTGTCTGATCAAAATCAGCACAGTAGCTATTAGGATGTATTCAATTTGCCTGGGCTTTGAAGTCTCTTCTTCAAAAGCAGTGAATTGCAGACTTTTAAAATATTGCTACAGATTACATAGATTAATAACCTGTTTCATGTGGCTTGGACAATGTTGAGAAATCCTGCTGGAAAATGTGACACTTTAGGATCTGTATTCTGTATGAAAAGATGGAGTTTATTACTTGTCATGTCTGATACAGAGCACTAAGATGGGGAGAAGGAAAGATAGCAAAAGCTGTTTCTTTCAGCAGCAACTGTTCCTGGCTGTAATTCCTTTTCTCTGTATGCTGAATATCCTCCTATGTGTGACAAATCTCAAACTTGCTGAGGGGGGCCAGTTTGCTGCCTTCTGACACTTGCTGCCTCTGTAGACAGCAGGTCTGTCTGGGCTATGACCTGGAGCATGAGGCATGCTGGATGTGATCAGGACGTAAAAGTGGCTGAAATGCAAAGGAAGGGCTCATTAGAGCTGCTACTGAAACCATCAGTGAGTGTGCTCTGTAAGTTACAGAAAGAAATGTGTAAGCTTTGAAGATGCAGGTCAGTTTTTCTGCATTCACTGGAGTTGCCAGATGTCACTGTGTCATGGGAGTTCTGTTAGCTTTATCTTAAAATTGCAGAATAGTCTTAAAATGCCATACCACTGCATTCCAGATTGGTGGCTCTAGAGCAAGATGCAAGAACATGTAATCTTTGCCCATTCCAGTTTTGTTAAAAATAACTAGGGGTGTTTATATTGAGAGTTCAGTACAGCATGTTTCAAGATGGATATATTCCCAGTAAACTGAATATGCATCTCTAGGAGATCTCTGAGATCAGCTGTAGACTAGAAACAGTCATCAGTCTGTTATCTATGTTAATTTCAGGTTGAAAGATTCTCGAAGGGAATTATATGTGGGTTTCCATGGCCTATGGTCAACAAGTCCTCTGATTCTTGCAGGTATTTGCTCAGTAAAGTGCAGGCTTTCTGCCATGCCATCTGCAAGGAAGTTGTGAGTTGGGGGAAGTTTTTTTCCTGAAAAAGGGAAAGTCCATTTTCATGTGATTATTAGAATTAGGATTATTAGAAGTTAAAGCAATTGAATCAATTTTACAGATTCAGCCTGAGTCATGAGGAATATGTGCCTGACAGGACAGAAGGGAGCAGTGAAGTCAATTGAATTTGGCACCTGTGAAATTTTGTTCACAAATCTTGAGGACAATAATTTAAAACAAACCCTGCAAAATGAAATTTATGCCATGCAGAATGAGGCATGTAATTTTCATTTTGAAAGAAATGTTTTAAAAATGAGTAATTTAAATTATGGCTGTCAGTAATTTATAAGATGAAAACATACCATTTTCTAGTAGCTTGGATATTCTTCTCATGATAGATAATTTGGTTGGTGTTTGAGGTGCTTCATGTTCTACATGTCAGAGAGACTTCCTTTGTCATGATGCAGAATATTCATGCTTCCAGCCAGACCAAACTTTCTCCACAAATTTCATTAAGTATGTGATGTAAGAAATGGAAACTTAACTAAAGCTAAATAAATAAAATGTAGAGTGTGTAACATGATTATGAAGCTCTCAGATCCGTAATGGTTCAATATTAGCTTGTAGTAGTAAAAAGAGATTTTATCCCACAGTATTTTACTTTAGTAAATTTTAGAGGTTCAGGCTTGTCTACACTACTTGAGTGCCAATGATTTTCAATAACTGTTGGTTCCTAGGTTCTAAGTTATAGAGTAAGGGCAAAAGGTCATAAGATACATGGGGCTTTGGATGTAAGCAGGTCTGGAATTAATCAGTCTCTGGTCATTTGAAGAATTTTGCTTAGGACATGCTCTCTAGTTGTGTGATTCAATACAGTCAAATGCTAAAAGCCAGATTATAAGAAGAGATGAATGATTTAACACTCCTGTAAAAATAATAGTCTCCGACTCTCCCTAACCTGAAACTTACAAGTAATGATCAATAATATCGGGTTTCCTGAGGCCATAAAAATGCACTCCTTATACTCTATTCTTGACTAGAAGTATTGACCTTAGTTTTCTAGAGATTTGCCATGCACAGCTCTTGTAAACTAAAGCAGGAATTAGAATTTTTAAATTCTTAACTCATCTTCAAATTAATGTTCACCTTTATGTTTTTCATAATTTTGACATTTCCTGTTTCATATACCTTCAAAAATGTTACCTAAAGTTTCAGACTAGCAAACTTTAAATCCCTGACTCAAAACACTTTCTAGCAGTTCTCAGTGAAGTTATTTTCACTCAGTAGAAGCAATTAATTTTTTTTTCAAAACACGTTTGACAGACTTTTTCTCCATAACAATCTAACAAATCCCAGTACACACAAAGATGTTATGGAAGAAAGTAATAAGTTGAAATTGGGTTTCTATAATTTAAATACCATTTGCAACTAGAGATGCATTAAAAGTCAGGTCTGAATTTCACTTTTTTCAGCATAGTAACATTAATTTATATGTGTTTTGGTATATATTATCTTGGCTTATACAGATAACACTGTACTTCCCTGCACAGTCTATCTAAATCATATTTTAAATTTGGAAAACCAGATGTAGATCAGTAACTGTGTGAAGCTGTTTTTTCAACCTCATATTTTTCCCTAAGGTTCACCTTGTTGGTCTTTCTCATTCTTGTATTGATTGCTGTAGTAGCAAAAAATATTTGTAGCCACAAAAATAGCAGAATTATCTGAATTGAACCTCTCTACATTTTTCAGAGTCAAAACAGATCATGTAATTGCTTTCTAAGCTTCCTTCTCGGTTGTTTCCTATCACACTTGATTTTGCAGTGTATTCAGAGAAGACCACTGCAGTTTCCTGGAGTTGTCCTACAAAGTTGATTTGAGGCCATATTCCATCGCTTGTCAGAGTAAATCTTAGTAATGCTGGCTTCATGTTTGCGTTTGTCGAATGTGATGAAGCTCCACAGAAGCTTTTTTGCCTTTATGAATAGATGTTTGAAAATATGGTCTTGCATTTAAGATCTCTGAAAGTCAGGTTTTGTCTGTTAACTCCCTAAACAGCGTGTTCAGTCCTCTTTCAGCCTCTGCACTGCAAGAGGTCACAGATAAGACCTGAGAAAAATACTTGATGAGAAAATACTTCATGAGAAAATCTCTTTAGACACTTTACACTGCCATCAGCATTTAATGTTTCTTAATTCCGCCCACTTCTCATTTACTTCATATGCTCAATGAAAATACTTATCATAAAAACTAATACCACTGCAAAGATTTTGCATATGTACAGAAAACAGTGTTTAGCTGCAAAGTAGTCAACTTAATTGTAATTTTGACAAAGCTAAGTGGTAACCAAAATCTCAAGAAAAAGTTCATTGCATCCATGATACTTCTGTTTTCTCATGTATTGTACTTCAAGGCTATTTAAAAGAAACATTTTGGTCCCAAGTAAATGCGTGAAATGAATAATAAGCTAAGGTAATCTCCCCTGTGAACATTCAATGTTATGTTTCTCTCTATACTTTTATAATATTCAGGCTGCAAACATTCAAAACACTCTTGGCATCCAGTTTGTATCAATTCAGACTACTTGTCATATAATGCCCCAGTTATGAGAATATTTACATGGTTAGAAGAATATTCACAATAGGATGGGTGGAACCTTTGCAGGCCAACTGGTCAGCTTTTAGGTTCTTTTTGAAATGGGAGTTGATCTATGTAGAGGTTATAGAAGCATTATCCTCACCTTTTAAAAGGTTTGAGGAAAAAAATGTAGTATTTTTTGTTCTGAACTCTGGTAATCTCAGTTTATAGCTTGTCCTATCTCACATAAAGAGGCTTTACATTGATCCAATGGTAATTTTTCTTTTGTCAGTATGGTCAGAGATAATCCTAAGAGTTATAAGAAATTATTTAATTTGATCCATTGCCTATGATTTTGTTATATTTGAGGTATGTTGAGTATGATAAAATGGACTAGTGTTTTCCAGATATATTTAAAGGCTATTCAAATATAAGAAAAAAAGCAAGAATTTGTCATCTTATTAATCAATAAATCTCATGCTTCCCAATACCAAATAGTTGCCTTAGAAAAGTTGCAAACTCTCCCTTTTCAATTTAACAATTTGACAGAGTAGAATTTAAGGATATCTAGATTCATAAAATTTTTATTCTGCTGGCAAAAATTCTATTTAAAAAAATATTTCCATAAACTGTTTTTTATATATATATATA
>VZDJ01000010.1:1225101-1297772 GCA_008694505.1 Cyanoderma ruficeps
ATTAAGGAATGATTGTTGTCCTACATTATATATATATATATATATATAAATTCCAGGTAACAAGCCCCAAAGGATGAATCATGGGTTTTGACATAGTTTCCTACAATGCTGCTATTTGTGTTATTATCTAGTTCTGCAAAAAGTCAAGTTGTTCTCTTGAGTGAATTTAAGACAGCTGTGTAGATTATCCAAATACAAATTTGAACATTTTCAAGCAAATACAATGAACTAGGATTGAGTCTGTTGTGCTAACTACATTGCATTAGCTGATTTCATTAAAATCTCTGTGAAATGGAATCTCTCAGGGTGTCTTGGTGTCCTAGCTAATCAATTTGCTGCCTTCTAGTTCTTCATGATTATATGTAGTTTTATCATTGTCCTTGATATCCTCTTGCAAAATGAAGCACCCTGTTCTCTCTTTCTATGGAACACATTCTTTACTCTTGAAGCCATTCTCTGAAGATTTCCACTTATGCTTCCTCTTTCATTCAATGAGAATTGCAAGTATTGTACCTTAATAGCTGTGAAAAATATTGAATGTTGACTGAATTTTTTCTTATTCAGAGAGGCTATTCCATTTGCGGGTTTGTTTTTGAGGTTTTTTATTTGTTTTAAGTGATTCAGTATCAAGATGGTCCATGACAATACCAGAAATCTTCTTTGATTGGCAGACTAAAGCCCATAAACTGTGTCCTATTCAAACTTCATACATGCCTTCTGGAAGAAAAATGTTCTCTGTGGAAATAATTTCCTGTGAAAAGGCTGGTTTAATGTATGGAATTTGAAGCATGGGCATGATGATATGACTTTACTCACAAAATTCAAGTATAAACCATACAGATAATTAGGACACCTGACTCTAACTGTCATTTACAATGCCATCTGTTTTTTCAGAATCATATCATGCATCTTGAGACATCTTTTCTTTCTAAGGAGGTCTCATTCTCTTATCTTGCTAACCCTCTGCATGCACATACAGAACAAGAAATAATATTTTTTTTGTTTCTTTTTTGTATAATTACTTTTCTTGCTGAATGTATCTGTAATAAAGCATAATGCTCTATTTCAGACATTTCATTATCTGAAATGTTTTGTTATGGAGAATTTAAATATGGAGAATTTAAATATTTCTCTTCTAAAAGAGTTTCTTTTGTTTTCTGTGCCCTTATTTATTTTGTTCTGCTTAAGAATGGTAGCCACTCACTTATTTTATCATATTGAAGAGGTAATTTAACTTCAATATTTCAGAGAAACTCCATATATTAAGTACAGTACAGATCTTGAAATCCAGGGCAAATTATATCTCTAGCTGAGGAGTAATATGAAATACTTTGTATTTTTAGTTATGTATTCATCAATTTCTATAGAATACTTAGGCTCAGAATGGCAAATTCTAGAGCAGGATTATTGAATACATTAAAGTATGTCTTAAATCTTTCTGAACCTTAGCTGCTGAAGATGGCAGAAGTATGGGAATTGATCCAGCATGCTTGGATATATATATAACTTAAGTTCCAGCATTCTTTTGAAAAAAGTGTGCTCTATTTTCATTCAGTCTAAGGTCCTAACCCACAATAGCAGTCTTACATGGACTGGGGGTGCTTCTGAAAATATCACATAACTATTTCCTCTGCTGATAAGCCTCATATGGTTTTAAGACTGTTGCTATGCCTTTTATTTGTTATCTCAACAGGATTTGCTTTATCTTTTGTATTTTTTTAAATGCTATTTTGAAATGAGCAGATAATCCTGGCAGAGCATCTCTGACAGGATATCAGCTTGGTGGTAGTGAAATGCTACCTTATGCCCGTGAATTCTGAATTGCAACAACCCTTCCAGAAAGTCCTCAAGTCTTGAGGAGTTGGTAATTTGACTTAGTTGCCTTAAGTGAAAGCTATTTAAGGACTTAGATCCATATAAATTTAAGTTTTGATAAAAGCATTGCATATTTGCCCAACACCTTCATGCCTCTGCCCATTCACTGCTTCATGGATAGTGTAGGCACGGTCAGGCAATTCGTATTGTAAAGCCTATTTGTTTAGTTGGGTTTTTTTCTTTTGTGTTCTTCGAGAAGAACAGCAATTTATTTTTATTGTTTAAGTGAAGTTTATGGGTGTTGGGTCATAGAGGATAAGTTGAAGTCTTCCCTAAAAAATGTGAGTAGGAGACACTGTTCCTGTCCAGAGAACTGGTAAGCTTACTCGTGGAGTAAGGGAGCTTGGCAGATAACTGTAGTGCAGAGGTGGGAGACTGCAGGGAGCAAACAGACAGGCTTCAGGGGAAAAGGGGTAGGAGGAACACTCCAGGAGAAACACTCCAGGTCTGAAAAGGACAGAGAAATATTTCCTACTACTTGTTTACTGATTTAATCTTGGGAAAGCTTGAAAAGGAAACTCTGCCTGCGGGGGCATAACAGGTAGGAAGATTACTTGGCATCCTGCAAAATTTAAGATTTCAGATTTCAGCCCTGTGTGGGCCGCATAGTCCCTGTAAGCCAAAGCTCTTATCCTCCCAGGAGACTGACCATGTCTACCTTCTTTTGTGCACATGCTCTTCGGCAATCTATTTCTTCATCCTGGTTCCTGGAGCCTGGTAATCCCTTTCAGATCACAAGGTCGTGAGGTGGTTTTGAGCTCAATAAACAGAACGGGAAAGTGACTGATACTTCATGTAAAACAGCTTCTTGGTCACCTGTGGAAAACCACCTGAGTTCCTGAGCACTGGGTGTTTAAGTAATCTTCTTGAAGTTCTCCTGCTGTTGATTTTTTTTTTTTTACAGTTACTTTTGCTGCAGCTCATGAACTTCAATCAGTAAATACCTCATACCATAGTGACCTACTACTAGCCTTTAGCCTTTTAAACTGTGAGAACTGAAGTTGAGAAAAAGAAGTGATAAAATGACAGATTTCCCTTAAAACAAAGACTTTTATTATCTCTGTAAGTTCACAGTGAGCGGTAGACTGAGATTCCAGGCTGATGTAATAGATTAAGTATAACACTGAGAATTTCTCCCAGTTTTCTAGTACTGAACTGAAGTATTGTATCTTAAGCTTTTTAGTGGTGGTTGACTGGGTCTCTATCTATCTGAAATCTACTGCTGATACATTCCTCTGGCTTACCAAATATCTTAGATTCTTTTTCAGCACTGTGTAATAACTATTACTAGATGAATATACATCAAAAACACTAGCATAAACCCAAGGTGGTTCTGTTTGTTTCAGAGGGCTCAGTGAAGCCTAATCTTGGGAGAGAAATGCAATATGTTGCCTAGTAATTTGAAACATGCTGTATTTTCAAATTAAAAGTTTTAATGTCTTCTTAAATACTAGGCACAACTTCCCATTGAGATGAAACATTCCATTGAAATCCAAAGTATGATGTGTTTCCCTTTACTGAATATAGGTGTTTTGACTTGTCACAGTTCATATTGAAGCCCTTTTTTTCTGAAATCAATATGATGCATCTCAGATATGTTTTTCTAAATCTATAGTATACCTGTTTTTATAGATATAGATACATATTTTCTACTTATGTTTAGGTGTAGATATATTTAAATATTTTAAATAGATGAATGTATATATATAAAAAATACACATGTCTATTTAAATAGGTATGTCAAGAAATAATTATAGATATCTAAATAGAAAAATAAATATCCAATATATTAATTTATGTATATTTCATCTACATATCTACTGATATTTTGTGTGTGGATACCTCCATATTTATGTATCAATATATCTATGTATTTTCTGTTTATAATTACCTATATAGAGAGAAAAATACTACCTAAACGTGAATAGGTATATAAGTAGTTTTCAATGTATTTTTTTTTTCACCCCATAAAATTGATCTTTCAGTTAGCAATGTGTCACATAGAAACACATGCTGCCATATGAGGTACATTTATCACCAGACGGCCAGAGACAATGGGAGAAGTCACTGCCCAAACCTGTGTTAGCACTAATTGGGGCTTTTTACAGCAGGTCCACTTTCTGCATGTTCTCAGTGTCTTAGTGCTGAAGCTAACATGGAACTACTGGGACACTAGCTAGTACTTGCACGAGTTATGTTGTCCAAAGTAAAGAGCAATATTGAAGACTTTACTTTGGACAGAGAAAAAACAGGGCAGGAATTTATAAAGGGTTAAATACTGTGGCTAAGAAATGTTTATTTTATTTAAACAAAACTCTTGTTTCTTTCTTCAAAGAGATGGTTGATTTAGCTTGCTTTGTTCTAGTGACGAAAGCAGTCAAGACCAACCAAGAAAAATACATCTTCTGATGTTGGGATGCCATATATAGGATCGTTCTGTCACTTACTCAAGAAGGCTTTGTGTACATTTTCCAGCAAGTAGCTCCCCCAAATTGTGACATGTCAAAAATGCAAGGAAAAAAAAAAAAATTTCTAATTTCTTTCCTTGGTTAGGGTGATCTGCTCCTTATTCTTAGCCTTTCTGATGAGTTGGGTGTAGATGAATAAACCTTTTCTTATTTTCCAGGCCTGACAGAGCAGGCTCTTTCTTACCTCTTAGATTCTTATAGAGAACGCTGGAAGGATAAAACAATGTGAAAATCAGTGAGTCACAATCTATAATTTAAACATAATTCACCATGACTCATTCATGAAATGCTTTTGCAGTTTCATGTGACAAAACAATAACCATAAGCATAATCATCACTGCCTGCTCAATCTTCTCTTTAAAGCTATGCAACTCTGTGATTCAAATGATTTTGAAGAGCCTTAGCAGATATAAATTGTCACAAAACCACCAGAAGGAAAACAACTCAATGGCTTAGAGCAGCTGTGTGGTCATACTTTTTTATAGGTTCAGCTGACACAAAGATCTTCAGTTGCTACAGAGACCCCTTTCCACTCCTTATGTAAGAAGGAGGTGACAGTGAGTGTTCTGGGACAGGCAGCCTAATCCAGACTGCTCTCTCAAGACCTGGCTCTGTGCTTCCAGAAGATAACAGACCTCCAGTAGTTGCAGCCTCAGTATTGCAGCCAGGGTTTTCCCTCTTATCCCAGAGGCTGATTTGCCTGGGAATAAGGTCTGTGGGTCTGCCTGCTAATAGATGTTGTGGCTGCACTGAGGTCTGCAGAATAAATAGCAGTTGCACAACTCTTTTAATGACTGTCTCCCTTGCTATAAGGCCTTGATTTGGTGCTTCATGTTCTCTGTGTTTCTTGCATGACCTAGCTTAAAACACAAAAAAGAAGCTTAAAAAGCTGGATAAATGGGCATTCAATACAGGGAGTTTTGGAAGGGATTAAAATAATTATATCAATGTTTCCACTAAATTAAAGGAGCTACAGCAAATTACTGCATTACAAGCTTTCAAGTAAAAAGGAATATAGAAAAGAAATATAGAATATTAATCAAAATCCAGTTTTCCAGAAGAATCTAAGGTAAGGAAGGACTTCTCCAACAACAAAGTGGCTTCTTTGTTCCCGGAGATGGAAGACAAAACATTTTTCTCATTACCTACCATAAATCCAAAGTGCTAGACACCGGACAGAGCCTTCTCAATAGTTGTTAGCAGTGGTGTCCTTGTAAAGGAAATTTGCATATTTTGTCTTGGATTAGCAATCTGATTTATTCGATCATTGACACCAGTATATTGCAATATATTAAATGGCACATAATCAATCATGGTTCTCAACATCTGTCACATTAAGAATTTCATCAATTATAGAAAGCAGCCTTCTCAGAAGGAAATTTTTCAATTGACACTGCATGATAAAATGAAGCTAACTTTAAAAATGAATTTTTTTTCTAGCAGGCTTCGTGTGACCTTTCAAATTTCTTCAGAAGGTCTTTGGCAAGTTAACTTTGCATTTTAAACTTACTCTGTGCACCAAAACTAGAAAATGTGTCTCTCTACTTCTTCTGAATAAATTGTATTGCTAAACAATATCGTGAGGTCTGGGATTGGTGCCATTGGTTGAGGGCTTTGGTGATATTGCATCTTTCTTAATCCAGTTCAAAGCAGACTTTCTTTCAAAATGGCCTATGAACTTTTAAAGTGCATTTAGTCTCATATCTGACTAGCATAACTTAACTGATTAGACTGCATTATTATGTATTTATTGTTGTTTATAACATTATTTATTTGGCTAATTGTATAATCAGACATTGACAAGGGATAAATATGTTAAACAAAGTGGTATCAAAACTTTATTATTTAGACCTTAAAATTTATGCCAGACATTAAACATAATATGCCATCAGAATATTAAAAAACCCTAATTTTGAATCATTGACTAAAAGAGATCGTAAAAAATTGTCTAATACTCCCATACCCAACGCCAGCACTAATTTATAATTCTCTCTCAATACATATGAAGTATCCCTGGTATTTAAGATACTATGGATATTCCACAACATCCACAGGCAGTCTGTGCCTGAAGTCTGTCTTGAAAGAAGCATTTCTAATATCTAGCTGGAATATTTTTAACTATAATCCATTATTACTTTTTGTCCTCCTGTGATCATGAACTGATTGCTTCCTGTCTTTAGATACATAAAAACATTCTAAAAGAGGCTTATGTAAGCTTTGAATAGCCTGGGATAACTCATCTAAAGAAGGGAACAATCTTTGATGCAGGATCTGCATTGGTCCTTGATCACTCTTCTACTTTTCTCCTGTTCTGTCAAGTTGATCTGCACTTTTGAAAATTACAATGGAGGTTTGACTGTTGCTGAGTAAAGCACATATGTAAACTTGTGTATATTTCAGATAGTGATTATGGTCTTTTCACTGTGGCAATTTTATTTTTGCATAGAAATTAAAAGAGAAAATCCTTTGTGCTTTTTTTTTGTGTGTGTAATATACTTATTCCAATATACTTCTCCAGCAAAAAGAGATAACATAAGTGTGCAAGGTATATTTCATTATATATTATTATCTATTATTATAAAATTAATATGTCTATTTTAAAATGTATATATAAAATCTATTTTTATATTATTATTTATCATATTAATACATCTGACCAGTGTAAAATATTAATTTTCAAAACTTTAATTTCAACTAAAAAATGTAAAAACCACTTTTTTTTGTGATTTTATATTTTTTACTTTCTTAAGAAAATTAAGTTTATGATAAAGTCTAGGTTATGCAATTTTTAATGATTTTTTAAAATGTTTTAGTTTTGAGAGGTTTTATGGAGACCATGTCACCAAAAATGCAAGGGTAGGTAATGTACTGTCTCTGCAACTTAAGTCATCCTGTAAATACTGGACATCTTGATCGTGAGAACTATATAAATTGTTTTTCCTTAAATCCTTCTTCATTTCCTCTAGTTTATTTGTGTTGCTTCCACCTCAGCAGTTTTGCAGTGTCAGACATGTGGTATCAAATCACTCTCCAGAGGAAACCCAAAGATTAGTCCTGGAAAAGATGACATTCCTGAAGGAAAGAAAAAATAAGCACAAGGTTTTCTGGGATGCACTAAGTTAATTGGTGTCTCTGAAAATTAGGCTGTAAGTGGATATTGTTTCGGTTAGAAAATAGATTGCATTTATGAGGCAGTTCTTTTTATATGATTGAATTAACTCTAAGCTTCTTTATGAGCTATTTATATTGATGTACAAATCTTCTACTAGCAAAAGGAAAATACTTTCTGAGGATGTAATTAATTTGTTTTAATCTATTCTGTAGTTTAAATTGAAAGAGAGCATAAGCATCCCACTTGAATAGCTTGCTAAGACACCATCTGATTTGATTAATAGTCCTCTGGATCAAATGTCAGCTTTCTTCCTAAATAAAATAAATTTAAATTGCCATCTTCATACAGAAATACAAAATATATGTAGCATGCTTCAATATGACCCCTTAGGTGCAGCTTGCAGTAACACGAATGAAAGTTCCCAGCTGTTCTAAGTTCAACCGTAAGGCAGTGCCTTAGAAGTGCAATCAGTTTGTCCTAGATTTCTTCCAGCGTAGTTCAGGATGCTCTCTGACAACCATACGTAATCCTCTGAGAAGCTCTGTGTTGTGAAGTCCTCTTTTAGATGAAATTTTAAATAGATTAGGCTTTTTTTTTCCTTAGCTTTAACTTCTAGAACTTTACATGCATAGAACTAGAAATTGTGTCAGAAAATATTAATATTCTGTTGCTTCCACAAAGTTTGTCTGGCCTTGTTTTCGTTTTATGCACCTGTAATTTACACAGCTGTGTATATTAGGGTTGTGTATATTACAGTTGTCATGCAGCTTTTCCTGATGGAAAAGTAAGATCCTGAAGAAGTCACTTAAACAACTAAAAAACCAACTTTTTTAGTTTGCTAGTCTGTATGAAGTTTAGAAATTGTATATTATTCCTGCATATTACAACAACTGTAATGGGGCGTCATCTCTATTTGAGAACAGGTTACCATTTCTTATGTTGATTGGACATTTTATGTTTTTCTTCTCCAGCAATTAATGTTATGATTAGTTGATGTTAGTCATCATATAATCATTGATTAATTACCTTTCTTATTCCTGTAGCCATCAAAACTTCAGTTCATGAACATACTATCTACAGAAAGCACTAGTCTCCTTTCATTTAATTTCAAAATCTAATTACCTGAAGAGTCCAATTTGAAATTTCCGAGGTTGTTTTCTGTTTTCTATTTTCCCCTCTCTAGTCACCATCAGAATCATAATTGTAGTCACCATGTTCATGGCACATTTCAAGTTTGGAACATCTGGTAACAAGGTGAGGCCACCCCAGCCCAGAGCAGAGGGGACAATCCCCTCCCTTGCCCGGCTGGCTGTGCTGTCCCTGATGCCCCCAGGACACGCTTGGCCCTCCTGGCTGCCAGGGCACTGCTGGCTCATCTTCAATTTGCCATGGCCCAGGAGCCCAGGGCCCTTTCCATGGCCCTGCTCTCCAGCCTCTCATTGCCTAGTCTGCCTGTACATCCAGGGCTGCCCCGGCCCAGGTGCAGGATCCAGCCATTGCCCTTGTTAAATTTCATACAGATGGTGGTTGTCTGGCCCCTTACTTTGTTCAGGTTTCTCTGCAGGGCCTGCCTGCCATCAAGAGAGTCAACAGCTCCTTCCAGATATGTATTGTCTGTGAACTTGCTCACTATCCCTTCCAGGTCTACATCCAAGTAATTTCCTAGGAAGTTGAAGGCCACAGGGCCAAAGATGGAGCCCTGTGGAACCCCATCAGTGACAGGTCACCAATCTGATGTCACCACAGTCACTGTAACTCTCTGTGCCTGACCCACGAGCCAGCTGCTCACCCACCACTGGATGTGTTTATCCAGCTGTATGCTGGACATTTTGTCCACAAGGGTACACTGAGAAACAGTATCAAAAGTTTTACTGAAACCCCAAAAGATTACATTGACTGGATCCCCTTGATCAACTGGGTGGATTACCTTGTCTTAAAAAGAAATCAGGTTTGGTAAGCAGGACTTTCCTCTCATGAAGCTGTGCTGGTTGTGACCAAGGACTGCATGGTCTTTCAGATATTTTTCAATCCCCCACATAATAATACTTTCCACATTTACCAAGCACTGAAGTGAGACTGACATACTTGTATTTCCTCTTTCTTGCCCTTCTTGAAAATCAGAACAACGTTCACCAGTTTTCAGTCAGCTGGGACCACTCAGGATTCCCAAGACCGCTCAAAAATCATTGAGAGAGGTTTTGTAATGACATCAGCCAATTCTTTGAGGACTCTTGGATGAATCCCATCAGGCTTCATAGATTTGTAGGGATTCAGCTGCAATAGCTGATACTGCACAGTTTCAGGCTTGATGGGAGTTGATGGCTTTTGCACAGTCATGGTCCTCCAGCTCAGGCCATTGAGACCCCCTTGTTCCACTTGTTCCATTGTCCGTGCTAAGACAAAGGCAAAAAATGTGTTAAACACCTCTGCCTTGTCCATGTCCCTGTTTGTGAGGTGACCATCCTTATCCTCTAATCATTTGATGTTATTTTTACATTACCTATTGCCATTAAAATATTTTTTAAAACTTTTTTTATTCTCCCCTATATTTCTGGCCAGCTTCAACTCTAGTTCAGCTTTGGCCACACAAATTTTCTCCATACAGTAAAAAGCAGCATCTCTGTGCTCTTCTCATGTCACAAATCTTTGTTTCCACTGGATATATATGTTTATTTTTTCCAAGAGAAGATTCCTATTCTGGCCTTCTGCCTTCCCTGCTTGACCTTCAGCATTTGGGAATTGCCAGCTCCTCTGCCCTTAGGAGGTGATTTTTAAAAACTGACCAGCACTGACGGACCCCAGCACCATAAAAAACATTTTCCCAGGGACTTACTAAATTCCTGAACAGCTTGAATTGAGAAGTCAGTTCTCCTCATGTCCAGGGTTGAGGTTTTGCTGGCATATTTTATCCTGTCAACAGAGATTCTAAACTTGATCACTTTGTGGTTACTGAGGCCAAGGCAGACACCAATCTTCACTCTCAAGATCCACTCAGTTGACAAGCAGTAGGTAAGAAGACATCTTTTTGAGCCAGCTCTTCTCTCCCTCATGGTTTCCAGCAACAATTCTTTGTGATAAAACACCATACTTCAGGGTAAAAAGACTGAAAACTTCAAAGCTTATTTTTTACATTTAATTGTCTATTCCGTGTGCATCATTAAGGGTAGGAACCAGTAGGTTTATAGTGCTGTTCCATGCTCTCTGTCTGTGCTTTCCTGCACTGGTGAATGATAGTGAGTCTTATTTTCTCTTGTAACTTTAGCTGCCAAAAATTTAAGCCATATATCTTCTCTTCTACTGAGAGAGCTGTCCTGGAAACACAATAAATTGAAAGCTGGTGTGATGAACAGATTCATCTTTAAAAATATATATACAATTGTGTAAATTAGTTACTGTAAAAGTTAGGAATTTTGTATTGACTTTCCTTCCAGATCTTCATAATCATTGCAAAGAAACTTTTATGTAAGCTACGATTTATGGGCCAAAAATGCTTTGATCTTGTCCAGAATCTGTAGTAATCCTCCTTTCCCATGACTGAGCAGTTCAACCCATATTTGTGGTATTACAGCCTAAGCCAATGTAATTTACAGTGTTGCTAAACTTGTTTTATTTGCCCTTTACCAGATTCCAATGAAATGATGAAGTTTTTGCATAACATCTTTTTGACTGAAGAGAGAGATTTTTAATACTGAATGTAGTCTGTGTTCTTTTATATCAAGTAAAGCACCGAATATTTGTGAACATGGTAAGTAGGAGAAAAACAACCAACAAAAACCACATCACAGAATCGCAGAATCACAGCATCACAGAATGAACTAGGTTGGAAAAGACCTTTGAGATCATTAAGTCCAACCTATGACCTAATACCTAGTCATGAACTAAACCATGGCACTGTGTGTCACGTCCAATCGGTGCCTGGAGAAATACACCAGCCCCCACATGACTACAGCCACCTTTCAGAAGGTTGTAGAGAGTGATAAGGTCACCTCTGAGTCTCCTTTTCTCCAGGCTAAACAACCCCAGCTCCTCCAGTTGTTCCTCACAGGGTTTGTGTTCCCAGCTCCTCACCAGCCTTGTTGCCTCCTCTGGACTCACTCAAGCATCTCAATGTCCTTCCTGAACTGAGGGGCCAGAGCTGGGCGCAGCACTCAAGGTGTGGCCCAATCAGTGCCAAGTACACAAACTGTCCTAGTCTTAAGAAGAAGAAGAGGACATTCCTAATAGCAAAATAAGCTATGGATTTCTAGCTATTCAAGAAGATATTTTGCCCAAAAAATTTATTCTGATTCAGCTGCAGAATGACACCTGAAATGAAGCTTGAAAGTTCTGCCCACTGTCTGCTGCTTATTAGCAACTGATAAACATGAGATGTCATAAAATGTTCAAAACTTAAAAGAAAGCTGAAGACATCAGTCTCAGGGCTTTCGGGAAAACATAATTGTGTATTAGTAGGAAATGTAGCAGAAGTAAAGGTTTTAATATGAAGTCACCTTTTATTGCAACTCATCCATACAATTATCCTCAAAAGTACAGTAGATGAGAATAAAGACCAAATAGATGTTGATCAGGGGCTCCATATCAACAGAAGTTAGAGTCACCTAAAAAATTCAGGACGCTTCTAATGTCTTTTGTGCATTAAGGCTTGTGACCATTTTGGACAGATATGAATTTTTGTTTTAATTCTCTTATTTTTCAGTATGATCATGGAATGAATGTCTGATTTTTTTTTTCTTCTAGAGCAAAGGTAAGTGTGATTGTCTCTCTTGTCTGGTTGAATTTATTTAAAATGTTGGGGTTTGTTGAATTTTTTGTTGGTTTTGGTTTGTTGGGTTTTTTTTTTTAAATAAACTGATTCAGTTTTCTGTAAAAGTTCATGACAATGTGGACAAACTATCACCTTTATTTTGTGGGCAGGCATACCCACGGCTTAGCAAAATCAGTAATTACTTCTGAGAAGTTAAAGTGCGTGTGACAAGTTACTCACTGCAGAAATGTAACACCAGTCCCCAAATGTTGTGCTGTAAACACCAAACTCTTAAAGAGCAGTAGTGACATGTGGTTGTTCTTGTAGCTGTCACTGCTAACAAAGCTCCCTTCACCAGGCTTTTGCAGCCTGCTCTCTCTCCCATTGGTGCTCACTGTTTGTGACTCTACCCTACGTTTCTGAAGTGACATGTTCCATTTATGAATGGATAACTATCACACTAAACAAGCAGTTGATTATCTTTTTTATTTGATACTTTTTCTGTATACAGGGGAGTGCAGCTTGTTCATCCCTGACACCCTGTGGTGCTCAGAACTAGATGATGATGGTGATGGCAGTGGAACAAAGCCAAGGTGCTTGGAAACTTCACTGTTGTTAAACCTCAAATGAATAGGAAGCTTTAATATCTGAACTAGGGAAAAATATCCAAAATCAGATGGGACTGTAAAGACCTATTCAGCCATCTGTAGTATTATATTACGATGCAAAAATGTGATAGGAAGAAACATATTTCTTCATACTAACCAATTCTATAATTGAAAAAAAACCAGAAAACATCTGTTTCTCTGCCCCTCCTCAGAATGTTTTGATAACATTTAGCTCATTTGATTAGATGATCACTTATGATTATTAGAGAGAAGGCTATGAAAACTGGAGGAGCATAACAAAGTTAGGTGCCTGGGAGGCAGCATGACAGAAGAGAGTGTCTTTTGTCAGTGCAAGCAAATCCACAATAAAAAGGATAATTGTAACTGCAAACATACCTTGAGGGGATGTTCTAAATTAACTGTACCTTTCAGGAAAAAGGATCTGTGCATAAGTCCATGAAATTACTTGCCTAAAACATAGTTGTGCACTAGGAAAGCAAACAAGAAAATCAGGATGGAAGAAGGAGAGATAATAAGAATTCCTGTAATTACCTTAACCCTTATGTAATGAGGATTAGAATGAAATATTTAAAAAGTATATTACCTATAAAACTTTATTATTATCCTATATATATGACACCAATTATCCTATTTAGAAAGAGAATATATATGTAGCATAGGAACATGGCTTTTATTTAGGCTTAAATTTACATATATAATTTGTATGAATTAAGCAGAATCTTTTATAGCTGAACAATCATCATTTTTAAAATAGCTGTTTTGTACTGATGAAATAGAACTTATTTGCAAGGAAAAATGTGGTTCCTGGGGAAATATAATGAGCTGAGGTGAGGGAAAGTAAATGGAAATTATAGCAGAGGAAATTGTTCCACCATTAACCCATTTCTATAGTGTTACTAGAGAAGCTGACTGAGTGAGAATGTATGTAGCAGATCACCTTGAGTGCCGCCATGTGGTATGCACAGGACAGCCAGGAGATCAGATGCAGCCAGATGGGTTTATGAAGGGCAGGTCCTGCCTGACCAACCTGATCTCTCATTGACAGGATGACGCCCTTAGCATGTGAGGGAGAGACTGTGGATGTTGTCTGCCTGTACTTCAGCAATGCCTTTGACACTGTCTCCCACAGCATTCACCCACACAAAACCGGCTGCTCACGGCTTGGACAGGTATGCTCTTTACTGCCTGGATCGCCGAGCACGGGAAGTAGTAGGGAATGGAGTTACAACCGGCTGGTGGCCAGTCATGAGTGGGGCTCCCACTCAGAGCTCGGCATTGGAGCCAGTCATGTTTAATATCTTATTCAATCATCTGGATCAAGTGCACCCTCAGTCAGTTTGCAGATGACACCAAGTGGTTGGGAGCGTTGATCTGCTGGAGGACAGGAAGGCTCTGCAGAGGAATTGGGACAGGCTGGATCGTGGGCTGAGGCCAGTGGTGGAGGTTCAACAAGGCCCAGTGCCAGGTCCTGCCCTTGGGTCACAACAGCTACAGGCAGGGCCACAGGCTGGGACAGAGTGTCCAGAAAGGACCTGGGGGTGCTGGTGACAGTGACTGAACGTGAGCCAGGGGGTGCCCAGGGGGCCAAGAAGGCCAATGGCATCCTGGCCTGGATCAGCAATGGTGTGGGCAGCAGGGCCAGGGCAGGGATTGTCCCCCTGTGCTGGGCACTGGTGAGGCCACACCTCGAGTGCTGTGTCCAGTTCTGGGCCCTCAGTGCAAGAAAGACACTGAGGTGCTGGAGTGAGTCCAGAGAAGGGCAATGGAGCTGGGGAAGGGTCTGGAGCACCAGTCCTGTGAGGAAGCGGGGATTATTTAACCTAAAGAAAAAGAGGCTCAGGAGGGACCATATTGCTTTCTACAAATACTGGAAAGGAGGTTGTACTGATGTTGGGGTCAGTCTCTTTCAAAATGAAATGGCCTCAAGTTATGCCAGGAGACATTTGTATTGGATATTAGGAACATTTCCTTCATGCATAGGGTTTTCAAGTACTGAAACAGGCTGCCCAGGGAAGTAGTGGATGACCATCCCTGTGGGTATTTAAAAGACATATAGATGTGATGCTTAAGCACATGGTTTAGTGGTAGAGTTGGCAGTTTAAAGTTTACAGTTTGACTTGATGATTCAAAAGGTATTTTCCAACCTAAATGGTTCTATGATTCTATCATTTGAAGTAAAATTCTGCATCTTCTTGACTTTTGACTGAATGATGGAATCAACAGCATCTCTAGTTTTAAAATCTAGAACAGGATGATACAGATTCTAAAATAAAGCACAGAACTGTCCACATCTGCTTTGTATAGTCCCCTGGACTTTTTATTTGCAAAATATTTAACATGATAAATTAACATTGCAGTATCATATGATAAATTTAACTTTTTAAACTTAGTAACTAGATGCTGTCGTGTCAATTTGTTCTCTCAAACTTGAACTACACTTCAAAGTTCAATTGAAGTTTATGCTAGATTTTGTATCCTGCCATGAAAAGCATTTATGACTGCTTTATATTCTTGAGATTTTACTTTGTTCAAAACAAGCCTCAAAATAGGAAAATCTTTAAGATAATGGTTGAATTTTAACAAGTATTCTGGGAGCCACAACTGTCAGTGAAATCCAGCCTCTGAATATCAATTTCATTTTGATAAAGCATTACATCCTAAGACTGCAATTTATTTCCTAACTCTGAAGCAGTTATGTCAGTGTGATCACCATCTGCACTAGGCACAATTTCAAATCAATGCCATTCTTTTATACTTTTTTCTTGAATGGGAGAGGCCTTTGTTAATCTTACACTACATTGAAAAAAAAATCTCCCTATGGAGCTCCATCTATCATAAAAGGAAAATAAAATATGAAGCTCTTGGGATATTGCCTCAATTTCTCTATTGCTGCATTCATAAAACAAATTGTTATAAGTAGGAGAGATAAGAATGCTAGGATTCTGTCCTACACTCAGCAAGTACCTAGATAACATATGCAAATACCTCATTCCTATTCAGACTAAGGAACTCGTCTTGAAAGAGTTAACATAATCATTTAACTGTCACAGTTTTTGTAGGACTTGATTCTGAAATTAGCAATTTGCAGAAGACCTAGGGCTGTACAGTTCTGGCATTCTGTATAAATTACAAGGGCTAACATGTCAAGTGAAAGAGATGCCCTTAATGGTAATAAAATTGACATGTTTTTACTCCAAGCTGTTTCTGAAGCAAGTTGAACAAAAGTGCATTATATTAAAAGAACTAATTATGTTGTTTCCAGGTCCTAAACTATAAACCTGAAAACCACATTTGAATTCAACCTGTATTTGAATACTTCATTAGGTTTAATGAACAAACATAGAGAATTTGTGTATATGTGGCCTCCACTTGTAGGGTTTGGACCCTGATTGAAGGAAACCCCTCATGGGCCTTAGCCTTTTGGATACAACCACAGGAATATGTACCTACACCTTTGTAAGCTGCAGTTTATCTGTATCAATTTTGTGTCAGCAAAATGAAACTATAAAAACATAGGGGAGGCCACCAATAAACCAGGACAAGCAACTATTCAGCTCAGAACCTTATCTCTGAAAGCGGACAGATGAGAATTGCTAGAGCAGAACAAAAGAACAAGGACTTTTTTTACTGCTTTGTCCCCCAGCACTGAAATAAAAATATTTCAAGAGGCTTAGTGTCTGTGTGTTTTATAGACTTCTCTTCTGAAGTTTCAGCACCCATGATGTCCTGCCACAACTAATTCCTCCACTTACCTACACTCTATGAGAACAATTTTCTTATGCCTTTCAAAAGGAAAAATGGAAAACTGGTAAAAATACTTTTACCCTGTCAAGGACAGTAGTTTCTCTAATTGAGGGAATCAATCTCAAACTTGGTTGGGAGGGGAAGGGGCATGAAGTAAATGGGCAGAAAAGTGCAGCTCTTCCCTGCTGTGATGCTTTAGTTTTATTTCATCACTCATGTGGAAAGTTGATCTGCAAAGGACCAGTGAGAAAAGAAGACTTAAATACAGTTCTGGTTCATGTTTGGATTGTGTGGAGGCCAGACTTTTGTTCTATTCTTACAATATTAAAGGGGAAAAGAGTCAAAAAAGTCTTGTTTTTGTTGATCTCCAGGCTCCTTTGTTCTCAGAGAAAATACTGGTTAGCTTCTGATTGTGAACAAAAGTTTGAGCTCTACCATATGTGTGTGCTGGATGCCTTCAAAGGGCGATGGTTTCTGTTATCACATGCCAGGTTGCAATAAGCTGCACCTCAGAGATGCTCAGCCTCAGGCATCAAATGTTGCCCATAACCTGCTGTGACTTGGCTGACCTGTCATGAAGAGCAGTGAAAAGACAGAATTCTGTGATACTTGAGGAACTTCTACTGTAACGTCAACCTTTATTTCTCTGAACCAGGTCACTGGCTTGGACATCTCTAACATGAATAAATTTAATCTTATATTAAGAAAAAGGACCCAGACTTTAAACTTGGGACTTGGATAAGGCTTAACAAAGATAGATGTAAAGATACGTATTTACTGGGGATGAAATAACCCTGAGCAGCAATCTAGGTGGGCACTGACTGTCTCAGCAAGGGCTGTGCAGCCCTGGGGTCCTGGGGACAGTGAGATGCACAAGAACCACGCTGAGGCTGGCAGCAGCAATGCCATCCCCATCTAGTGCTTCAGTAGCAGGGGCACAGGCAGGAGATTTGAGGGATGTGATGGTCCACCTTCACCTGGCACTTCCTGGGATGCCACAGAGAAAATTGTGTCCAGCTTTGGTCCCTTCCAGCTGTAGAGATACAACTGGAGCAAGTTGAGTGGAGTGCCACTGAGGCGGAACATAGTTGCAGTCTTATAATACCTACAAGGCGGTGACAGAGGACGTGGAGGTACTCTCTTCACAAGAGCACAGCACGGCAGGACAAGAGGCGGCAGCAGCATAGGTTATTTCGGGGATAATTCTGTCTCTATAGAAGACTCTTTTTTTCCCTGTGAGAACAGTTAAACATTGAAAGAAATCCAACAAAGTGGAATGGGTGGGTTCAGATGATGTGAGAAGCAACCATGCAGCAAAATTTTTAGGTTTGATTTGGTTTCTGGTTTTGTTGCAAGTAAAGGAAGAAACTGAAATGAGGCATGAAACCTGAAACCATCTAGGAGCTGCTTAAGCAAATCTGTGTTTTGTTCCTTAAAGTAGTCTTGTGAGATTTTCTTTGTGAAGGAAAGCAGTCAGAGTTAGGACTTCTTAAACCAGTTCATATAAACTGGCAGTACAAATAGCTATGTGCAGTGTTAAACATTCACTACTACAGATTTATTTTATATTACTGCCTAAGTTACTTAATGTACTGTTAAAAATCCAGGGACTTGTTGGTTTGGGGGGGTTTTTTTGGTGGTGGTGTTCTTTTGTTTGTTTGTTGTTTGTTGTTTGGGGTTTTTTTAATTTTGGATTTTGTTTGTTTAATTTGGTTTTGTCTCTGTCTTTTGATACTCTTTGACAATTCTCTTTATCATCACATCCTCAAGTGGACTATAAATGGCTATATTAGTGCTTACCTTGGTTATTTAGCTATTTTTAAAATGTTTTTTAATTGCCTGAGCAATATATTCATTTGGGTAGAATAGGTATAAACTTTGTGTTTATTTAATTTTAATGCATTTATGTACTTTCTCCCATACCTAGGGAAAAGTTCAGATATAGTTCCCCTTCCCTGTGTGACATTGATTCACATTCAGTTCATGTGAATAGTGATAAATTGCCAATGGTGAAATAAGCAGATATTTCCAATCAGAACATTTTAATGTAAAATTTAGCACTACTACTTGAGCCAGCAGACTGAGCCTTGAATGTGAGTTACAGTGAATTTACATTTCCATCACGGAGTTTGTCCCCTGGTACCAAGGTTGCATTACTATTTTATTGGCAACACAATTTCAGACTCTTGGGGTATTAATAACACTAGAACTCACTTTAATGTATTTTCAGATAAAAATTCGTTGCTAAAAGGCCTCATGACTTTGGGCCGGTCACCTGCAAAATGTTTGCTGGATTATTGCTCTGCTACAGTGAACTGTTACAGCTGAACAGGTAAAAAAAAGTCATAATCAAGAAATCAGACACTTTTGAGAGGCTTTCTCCACACTGCAGATTATCTGCAGAATGTTTTAGTTACACCACTTGAAAAAAATGCTGAAAATGGTGTGGCTGGCAGCATAAGATGCCTTAATTGTGAAGTCCTGTACCCATATGTCAGCCATGTATTCCTCAATTTAATAAATTCATTACCTCTTTTGATATTTCCAGACATATGCTCTGTTCACTACTGTTACCCTCACCCTTTGAACAGATGTTGAAAAATTTCACCTGCTTATTTTGGTTTGTCCTTTTTCCATGCAAATAGATATCAGTTTGATGTTTGGGGAGAGGGTGTGTGTTTCACCCTTAGAGCAAATGCACCCATGACACTCTGATGTGTATGAAGGAAGAATTGAGTATAAATCTGCTCTCTCAAGGGTACATGGCTTTTGTGTTTGAAAGCATGAGTCAACAGGGTAGATCTAACCTGTTCCATCAAGGGGGAACTGGGTATGCTAGCAAAGACAACAACATGTAGCCAGCATCATGGCTGGGTATATTAATCTAATTAATCTACCCCTGGTTCTTTCTCTCGTTGCAATTTTGCATCTAGGGAAAGAATTCCATTTGATCAAGGTACATGACAAGTCTTATTTTTCCAGGTAGAGCCCTACCCATGTTTCTTGAAGATTAGGCTGAATTCTCCAGGTATCCCAACAGGATTCTGTTGTTCCCTGGTTTTGTTAAAGCATTCCTTCCACTATCAAATTCTTATACTTCTTCTCAGGCTGTCTCCACCAGTTACATTTAACCTGCTGTGACATACAGCTTTGTCAAGTAGCCAGAGTGCTGTCTCCAAGAGTGTTCTATGTATTAAATGTTTTCTGAACACTTTCTTGAGCTGTTTTATTTCTGGGCCTAATGACATTTAAAACTGCATATGTTTTTAGTCATTTTCCTTGCCTCATCTGCTCTGAGGGACTGATCTGCTGTTTTGGTTTGTTGACAAATGTGAAAATTCATTACATGGGTTCCTGATTATAACTTTTTTTCTTCTGATGCCCAAATTGCTTGTCCTGTTCTGTTTTGAATTATCTTAAGGCTTTTTAATAACCACTATGAATTTGATTATTAATTGATCTGCTCTACAGGGTGTTGATAGCATTGTTAGGTAACCCTAATCACTCCATTAGCTGTATCTGGGACAAGACCAAAAAGCTGAGATCTTTTCAAGTTGGGTTGCAAGTCCCTCTAAGAAAAGCAAACTGGAATATTCTTCTTCCTTGCCCTATGGCTATCATCCCAAAGGTTTTAAGTAGTGTTATCTTCTATTTTTAGGTATTGTTTCTTGATTTCTAGAGAGAAGAATTATGGATTACTGCCACTTTGGATGACATGCTTTAGAAAATGCTGTGATGTAGTAAAGCTTGCTAGCCTTCTTTAGGGCTGATTTATCTAAATACCCAATTGCAAATGTCACACTACTTTGTGGAAGAATTCAGGGGTTCAAAATAAATCTTTCACTTTTTCAGTTCTTTGGTTTTCATAAAAAAGGTGTGAAAATACAAAATGTGGATCAAATATCACTCCCGTATTAAGTGAAAACTCAAAATGTTTATTTTTAATTTCTCCTCTCTCTTTACTATACTTAGAGAGTTCTACCAAACAGACAGGCAAATAGTGAGAGAATAGATACAAAGGAGATCAACTTAGTTCTGAGTCAAGTCATTCTGACCATTAGAATTAGCTAAATTTCCTGCTGTGTTAGAATGAGTTTAGTGCCAAGTGCTATCTCAACTCATTAGATTGCAATGAACTGAAACTGTCTATGGCTTTCCTAAAAGAAGGACCCTAATTCTACTGCTGGAAATCTTGGCAGTACTCATGGGAGCTGTTTCAAGAAGGAGCAACCTTCAGGGGTCTCTTGTTCTATTGATGCTTCTTGCATTTTGTGTAAAACCTCTCAGACAACTGCTGTGACCTGCTGACAAACCACTCCTAATTCTGCCATGTAACTCCTCACTGGAGCTGGGCAGGAACCATTCTCCCTCACCTCTCTTACTGCAAATACTAAACACTAGATATGCTAATTATTTCTAGGCCTCTTAGCAGCGGAGATAAGAACAAACCCTCTCTCCTGCTCTTGCCATCCCTAAGGAACTGGGGTGGAATGTGGAGGGGAGGAGAGGATGAGGGCTCTTGTTCACAGTTTGTGGCTCTACTCCCTGTTTTCCTGAGAGTAGTGACTGTCAAGAGGACAAGTTACTTGTCTCATTAGTACAGTGGGAGCTGTTTGCAATAAGTCTGCTTGCTAGTTTTCTCACGTAGTTGCTGGAGCTGTTACTATTCTGTTGCTGATTATGATACAGTCACCTTACTCCTGCTCCAGGGTGGCTTCAGAGAGAAGCAGACACATGGGTTTTTTTATAGTCACTCTGTTAGGACATCCCACGAGTTGTTAGTGTCAGCAGCAGCCCCAATTAAACATGTTTTCTATGGCTGCTGCCCTGAAGGCTGGAGTAGCAAGTGACTTCCCTGCCAGCCCCAGGCTAAGATCATAGCTGTGATAAAGCTGCATCCCTGGAATATCCTCAGTTTTCTTCCACACAACTGAACTTATTCCCATATGGTTTGTTTTTTTCAGCTTTTAAAATAGCAATGTGTATACAAGCTTAATAAAACTTGCCTTCTATATCTAGATAAGACTTGATCTTCTTTCCTGAAGGTAGACTACTAGTAGAAGATTGAATCTCACATGAAATGTATTTTGGGTAGTGTCACTCTGTGCTTGTCCTCTTTCTAATTTTTTCATAAATGTTTCCTGGTGTCAGACATGAAATATTGAGCTAGATAGACCTTCAGTGTGACCTTGCATTGCTGTACAAAATGTTAGGAAATGGAAAAAGGAACATGAGGTTTGATTATCGGCCATAAAACCCTGAACTCATTGGAAAATTGATGGAATATAATTGATATTCTAAATACTTTTATGGATATGCAGTCAGATTGAATACTCTTGTTAAATCTCAGTTTCCACACATGGAAAATTATAGTAGAAAGTAATAGTTATGGAAGCAGTACTTTTTCTTTATTAAACTAAATGAAAAGACAACTGCAATGTTGACCTTGATTGTAGCATTTTATTAAAGGCACCATCTAAATTATTGTCTGGTTCAGAAAGTTCACTCCTGTCAAAGAATAGAAATCTTTAAAGACCTTTTTAAACTAGGTTCTTCAACACTCATTTCTTGTTCTGTAGATTGTTATGAAATACTAGTATGTAACCTGAAAAGAAAGGACAGATTCAGGTCAAATAAACATAAGGCAAAACTGAGTTGTAAAATATTTAATTCCTAACTGTGTAGAAACATTTCCTGACTGAATTCCAGATATTGCACATATAGCTGGCATCTCCTGTTGCATCTATATTACACCATATAAATAATATGGTCTGTTAACCTGCATGTACTCTTACCAAAAAAAATGGGTTTTAAATATATTATCCTTTAAGTATAGCTCATAAAGAGTATAGTTCATAAAGGCTGTAGTTCATATGATAGTTAATAAATGCAGGATTTAACTGGTCAGTACTGATTTGTATGCATTTTAAACTGCTCATAAATGCAATCCTGGCTCTGGTAGATAGGCTTTAAATTACTGAGCCTAATAAAGGCAGGTTCAAGAAGTATTTTTCAAGTTCTTGACTTCTTGCAGGAACTGTCATGTTTTAAATAATGTCAGTTTTCTGATATTTACTTGTGTCTCCATTAAATTACAGAAAAGTCAAAAAAATCTTTAACTCCCCTATGAAATACAATCATCTGGACTTGTCTGATTTCACACACTGCCACAACAGCCAGATAAATGGTCACTGCTGTTAGGAAATAAAGTGTTAATATCTGTAGGTAGAACTGCAGCTCACTAAGTGAGTGGAAGTAGTTGAAAACTGTCTGCATTTAGCCATGTAATTTTCCTGCTTCAGTATGTAATGTTTGTAAAATTAACTTTATAGATGCTAATATTAAAGTTATTAATAAAATTAAAATCTAAATTTTACTTTAATAATATTAACATTATTAATATTAATATTAAATCAGAGTCATTTTTAAACAGTAGAATTAAAGGGTTTTGAACACAAAACTGTGGATCACGTCTTCCTCCCCTGTTTTCCATGTAGCTTAAGAAGCTTGTGAGTTTTTTGAAAATTTTTCCATATTTTTGCTTAACTAGTATAAATGGTTTTAATATACCCCTCAAAAGATGTTGTGAAGTTATATGAAACGGACAAGAAACTCTAACCCACCACTAAGCATCCTAGTGTCTGTTGCCACACTCTAGTCAAGACCTCTTTTCTACAGGGGTCAAAATGGATTCATGTGGGAGTACAGTCACATTTTAACACACTGGAGGTACCATTAAGGGAAGGATGCTAGCTACCAAAACAGCAACACATTTTTTTCTATCAAATTATTGTTCCCATTTGATTTTTACTGCATGGAAATAAACAGGATTTCAGCTAGAAGGTGTAGATGGTCTACACAACAAGTGGAAAATATTTGGTCATGTAGCTCAACTCTGCAATGAAAGGGCATTTCATGCCAAAAAAAGCTACTTTGCTTGTCTTGGGAATTTTTTTTTCTAGATACCAATACCCATTCCCCTCTTTCTGGTAAATGTTAATTTCTGCTTGCCATTGAAGAGCAAATAGACATGCTTCCATGAGAAACAACCATACCTCTTCCTTGGAGCATTCAGAATATTCACTTTTGTCCCTTAATTTGGTGCTCATGTGCTTGCTCATACTTTGTAGCTGGGAACATAGTCTGGTAGCTGGGAACAGATGGTGATGAATGGAAATACAGAATGTATTTCACTGAATCATTTGTTCATTAGTTACAGTTTGGATACAATTATTCTTGACTCCGGCACATCTCTTGGGAATCCAGTTTTTCATTTACATATTTTTCACAAAATTCTCCTGGGTCCCTGTTAAAAACAAGATAAAGTACTCTATAAGAGACATCTACATCCAAGCTTCTGTGACAGGTTTTTTAGATGGTTACTGGGAAGGTTTATCTTCTATTTCTTCAGAGTATGTACATGCTGAATTAATTTTCTAGTATCAAAAGAAAGCTGAGAGTCATTGATCACTCTTGATGATGTTAGGGAAATCCCCAGGAGATAAGTTACATCATAGTAAAAATATAGTGCTGTCCTACAGACATTTTGCACAAACAGTGAGTATTTCAACCTCTGAAATTAAGCCTTATTCACATCCTCAATGTATCATGAATAAAACATTCTGTATCATGGCTTTGTAACTTTAAAAAACAAAAAAGAAAATTAAGAAACATTAATATTGCATGGTTGCCCCAAATAGCTGATTGACTCATCTGCTACAGATAGGCTGGAGTAGAGATGTGTGAATCCTGCCAGCTCAGTTTTTATTTGTACTGCAGCTCCTGGAGTAACTGAACAACTCCCAAATTAGGAAACCAGTAAGCACATGAAAAAACGTCATGGTGGTAATTTCTCCCACTACAGCCAAATGATACTATTACCTTAGTTTTCTCTCCCTTATTTTGGGCTGAATAGAAAGATTTTTGAGGACTGTCATTTTAATCTCCTTTTTCTTCTTTTTTTTTTCCCCATAGTGTCCATCAGTTCTGTATCCCACTGTTGTAAAATAGCAAATTCAGGAAGAGATTCATCTTGCAAATGGCTCAGAGATGAGCAATTATTTTTCAACTTTTTTCAATTTTTGCAATAATGTCTTATAATGTTTTGATTTGATTTATGATATGAAGGGTCACTTGCTAATCACAAACAGGTTTTTAGGCTGAAAAATTACTGCAGCAACCAATGTTGCTAATGGATATTATCATCATCATGGCAATGCTTTGGTTTCAGGCCATCTTCATAAATAACCTCGAAAATTTCCAAGGAACTTGTGAGAAATATTTTATATCCTCCTATATGAGAAAACAGCATTATGAGTCACTGAAGTGCTCGTATCATAAATGATGAGAATATATATTACTATGTATGGTAGTACGTGTTGGTGCAGAAAACAAACGCAGGGATGGAGATAATTATCACATTTGTGGTTCCATAAAGACTCTGTGGGATTTGAACAGCTGGCAGCCACTGTGGTTGTCCAGCTCCACATTTTGGCTAATGTTTGCTTTCCTGTTACTTGCCTTTCTGTGCTCTTGTATGGTGCATAATAAATCAGATTTCTGGGATGAAGGTGTGAAGTACCTTTAAATTCTCAGTGCCTGTTTAGGAATACGATTGCAAATTGTTCATAAAGGAGCAAATTGCACTGGAGAGCAAGCTTTGATCCTGCCAACTCTCAGGATTTTCACTAATGAATTTAATTAGTCAACTGTTTCTTCAGGTAGTTTATCATAGATTCACTGAATCATGGGTGGGAAAACACCTTTAAGATCATCAACTCCAACTCTTAATTTAAGACTGTCAAGCCCAGCACTAAATCCCATCTCTAATGCCATATTTCCATTCCATATTTCCACTTAAATACCACTAGGAGTGATGACTCAACCACTTCCCTACTAAATTTTGAAGTATGAAAGAGCAAATGAAGATGAGGTTTTTAAGGGGGTATACATGTTAAAGTTTTGGAATTAATCTTTTTCAGCAAAGCTTCCAATCATCAACAACTTTGCTTCAGAATTTCCATGAGATCCTTGCTTCTCCTCCATATAAATGAATAGCAGGAGAAGACTGCATGGTTTTTAAAAAGGATCTAATAAATATAGAATGCCTTAATTAAATCACAGCTTGTAAAAACACATTTTATGAGGACAATATTTTAAATCTTGAACAATTTTTGTGTGCATCTGCAAATAAAATGGTTGCTAATAGATCACTACTTGCTTGGCATATTTAAGTGCTTGCTTCTTAGTCTGTGACTTTAAATAGTACACACTTGTCAGAACTGCTTCAGGTTTCAGTAACCCCTTGGTGAAAATGGCAAAGAGATCACAACACCTCATATCTTTGTTTGTAATACATTGTCCTTATGCATTACACTGACTCAAAAGCCAATCCATTTATATGTAATTCCATTCTATGACAATAAAATAGCTCCAGCTCATCAGAACATACTAAACTCATGGTAGGCTTAGAGTTACAGCTATGTATGAGAAAAAAATGTATAGATACATAAACTGCTTGAATCTTAATACCAGAAATTCCACATAGCACTAAGTCATGATTTCTCAAAAATGTAAAAAATATGGGATACAAAGTATATTCAGGTAGATAAATGCCATGGAAATATTCTTTTATCATACTTTTATCAATATATTTATCATAATGAAATTGATGTAAAAGCTCAAGTTCTCTTCAATACTGTTTGAACATTCACACTGCTGTTCCTGCAACTGCCCTGTTGCCAAGCCCTTCACCTGGACAGTGGTCCAGAACAATCTAGAGCGTATCCTGCACCACACAGTGTCTGTTCTGTATGTATTTTGCTGAACTTGCTCCTCAAAACAAGTGTATGGGTTTATGGTGGTTGTCTCATACCAAATGAAAACAGCTTGAGAGAACAGAGAAGTAATAGACAGATTCTGGGCATCTCATTTAAATTGTCATACACAGTCATATCTAAAAAATAAAATATTATTTTAAATGATGTGAAAGAGTGAGTTTTTAGCGCAGGTAGAAGTGGAGTAAGACTTCAAACACCATCTTATCTCATGTAGTCTGGGCTTTTGAGCTGAATTTTTTAGGGGGTAGGGGGAAGACAGCAATGTGTAATCAGGGCTTGTATTTAAGTTCGAGAGTCAGACCATAACTTCACACTAAAAGTCACATTATGACAAAATGCCAGCCTGTGGGATATCTCCTGAATGACAAACTCTATCTTATTACTCATTAATGGGTAAAAATTGTCAGGTTACAGTTACAATCAAGTGGTAGCTTGACCCCTTCACTAATGACAGAGTGACTTGGGCTGACGAATGGTGGATACTCACTGATCTTTATCTGAATGACTAGGAAGAAAGTTTATTGAAAGTTACTTTATCCTGTCAACTGGGGTACCATGCCTCATGTCTAAAGTAGCATTTAACATCTCCGTTGCCACACTAGGCTTCAGAAGGTGTGCTGATTGGTCTTAACTACCATGTGTCCTTTCCTTACGATGTGCTGAAATGCATAAGAATCCACTGTTTAAATACACTATGTGATCTGGTAACACACAGTCATTTTATCTGAAGTGTCTATTCCCCTAGAAGTCTTCAGCTGGCACAACGAGCTGCCCTTCGTCTGAACAGTAGGGCTCAGATTACACAGGAAAAAGATCCTGGCTCATTAAAACATATTTTTTCATCTATATGTGAATGCTGTACTTTCAGGACCTGAAAATATATGGAATTATTCAGAGCTGTTGGTAGGGAGAATGAATGGATGATTTAATTGGTCTCTTCTATGTCTAATTCTTAAGACTTCATGAATACAAATGAAAATATAAATTAGGAAATAGGAAAAAGTGAATTTTTCATTCCTGTCTTTTGTTAGTTTTATACTTTTCAGTCAAAGGCATAAAATTTTTCTGATTATGATAACTAAAGATGTTTTAATCAAGATCTTATGGGCAGGGTGAAGGTGAAAAAAAGACTGAATTTATCCTTTAGTCTTTTCCCCCACCTCTACCTTTCTCTACTTCAGACATGTATTTTATATTCACTCTAACTTGCAGATATTTTAAAGTAGATTAAAGTTTTTCCATATGAAAACCAGTGCAAAATTTTTATTTATTTTTTCTAACTCTGAGACACAAGCTCAGGAAGGAATGTAATTATTATTCAGTTTTTAGGTGTAAGAATAACTTTCTTGCTCTTAAGGGGATTGCTGACAAGTTTAAAAAGTAGAATAGTTACCCAAGTAATTAATTTTCTTAATAAACTGTCATTATCTGTCTGATGGAGTAATCTACCTTTCAGATTTTTTAAGCACATTCAGTGTCTAATTTATCCCAATGAATAAAGCCAGCAGCTACAGAATTGTCATTAAAGTCATCCCTTTTTTGTCTTGCATATAGCCTCTCCACGTAATTCATACACTGGGAGCTACTGGAGAAGCATGTTCTTTGGTAAAAGGAGTCTGAAAGAAACTGTCATTCATTTTAAGGAAAACAGTTAAGATGATATGATTTGTTTATTTTTCTTGGTGGTTAGACTTCTATGTGTTTATGTACAGGAGTTTGTCTGCTTTAATTGCATATTTCTGTATCTGGATGACAAGTCAGGACTGACTGTCTGTCTATGTTCTTTGTACTTCATAGTGAAAAATCTTCCTATTAATTTTTGAGCACCATTGATACTTCTGGATATTGTGAAACAGGCTTCATGAATCTTGTTTTTTATTCTCTTGAAACTTGCTTGCAGTAGAGATGGAATAATGCATTCCTCATTTGAATTGGAATGCATTTCTATTACATTTATCTTACTTCACTACTTTTGAACCCATTATATATTATCCTTTGTCTGTTGTGCTTTTTGTATATGGAAGATGGAGTCATCATGGATACCAGTGTCCTTTCTCTGACAACATCACAGAGAATGCAGTCAGCATGTGCACTGTAAAATTTGCTTTTCACTATCATTTCCCCAGCAGTATAATC
Organism: Cyanoderma ruficeps; assembly: GCA_008694505.1. Lineage (NCBI taxonomy): Eukaryota > Metazoa > Chordata > Aves > Passeriformes > Timaliidae > Cyanoderma > Cyanoderma ruficeps. The sequence continues at coordinate 1,253,649 of VZDJ01000010.1, forward strand.
TCTCTTTGCTTTATGATTTATTACATATTCTTCAGAAAGAAAGCCATAGCACACTATAACACTGTAATTTCTATGTAAATGGGAGTTATCTTTGCAAATAAAACCAATGTTTTAATGTTTAAAGGCTGCATAAGGCACTAAGTACAAGGAATGCATTAAGTTGGCAGATCCTTCAGTATTTTCCCATGGTAAATGTTTTCTTTATTCTTTTCATATGGAATTCCTTCAATGCTTAACTATTCTGCTTTTAATTTTATTGATACTTACATGTGCAACTAATTCTTCACTTACATTGTCAAACCAACCATTACAGTTGTGAGTCCACTACAGCTGTGAGCATTGTTGAGTTGTGAGTCTTAAATCAAAGGGTCACTTTAATTTTTAATACCTGAAAGATCTGAATGATATCTGAAATAGGACGTGTTAATATGTGCATTAGTGATTTACATCTATATAAAAACATAATATAAACTTAAAGTAAAATTTCTGTGAGTTATATAATAATTACTGCACCAGCTTCAAAGTTTTTGAAATAAATCACAGATAACTTCAACTATTGAGCCTCACCACCTAGATTTTTGAGCAGTAATTATTATCATGATCTTTTTCTGCTGTTCAAAAGATGGGAAAAAAAGAACAGAGGATCTGTCTCCCACTTCACTAAAACAGAACTTGACAGGCTCAGAACTTCTGTCTGGTTAGGATCTTTTATCTGCTGCTACTTTCTGAGGCAGGAACAGTTCATGCTCATTTTTCTTTCCTTTTGCGTGTCATCTGCATCTCAGAAAAGATTTCTAGCATTTATTGTCTACATCAATATCACATTTCATAGGCTATTGCAGAACTGTATTCTCTTATAACTGTGATTTAATATGCCATCAGCCTTTTTTCCCCCATCACCTTTTTCTTCTTCAGTGCAACAAACTACTCACTTACAAGGAAAATGTGGGAGTAGTATATGTATACTGCTTGTCAAAAAAAGGAAAAAGAAGAGGAAAAACAATGCTGCCCAGTTAATCAGGAAAATTCTGTAGAATTTATTTCCAGGACACGAGAGAATCTAAAACTCTACCATACCTACACTGTCATCTCATGACTTGTGAGATAAAGGACAAAATATTCACTCTGGCTCTGCATAAATGGGTGCAGCTTTAAAGGGGGTGCTATTCAGAGCACCATAGAGCAATATTAAAACATTGATACCTCACTTTTTCAACCTGAACAAGAGCAACACAATCCACATGGCTATGCAAGAAAGATTTTAAGTGCAGGTCAAGTGTAGTTGATTTATATAGCCCAGTCTAGATACTTCACATGACAAAGAGTGAGCACAATCCTTCCTCTCCACCTCCTCAGACATCAGATTGGGACAGTGAGCACCAGTTCTGTACTGCTCTGTTTCTCTTCAGCATCACGGGTAAACACCTACTCACACTCCTAAGTAGACAAACAAAAGTACCACAATGAACTGATGGAAACAGCCAGTTTTTATAAATGCTTCTCTTAGAGCAGAATGTTCTTGCTGCATCTGAGAATGCAGAGGACAAAGAGGAGCTGTTCTCATTAGAAACCTGCAGAGCCTACGCCCTCTGATGGCCTTAAATAACATGGAAAATGAAATGAGGCCTTTTGCCACAGTTTTTTTTGGGCCCAGACAGATTTATTAAGCACTACATTTCCAGAGGTGTTTAAATTGCTGAAGAAAGTAAAGAGTAATGAGTACAGGGTACTCAATAGGTCCCATTCTTGGCGACACTCAAGGTCAGGCTAATTGAAGATGTGTGCAGCCTAATCTCGTGGAAGATGTCCCTGCTGGTTGCAGGAATATTGGACTAGAAGGTCTTTACAAGTCCCTTCCAACACAAACCATTCTAAGACTTCTCAGAAAAGCAAGTTGGAGATGCAGTAGATCCCCAGAATGTTACCTGGCAAGGTTGCTTGTCACTCCCACTCCCAGGCAGTGCAGAAACCACATCAAGATGTGAAGCCTCACTAAACATGTTAAGTTTTTGTTAGGACTGAGATCCCACCAAGTTTGCCTGGAGCTTCCAGTTGTACCAGTGTTAGACTGGCTTAATATGTGAATTACATATTAATGTAATTATTTACAGCTTAATGTAATTAATTAGAGCTTAATGCTGTAATTCACTTGAGCTAAATGACTAATTTGCAAGGCTTAGAAGGTGCCAGAGCAGCATGATTATGAAGCCTTAAGCTGTTCTTTCATACAAAAAATGCAAACAGGTACAAACAAGTGTTAAACATATTTTACTGTTATGTTCTGTTAATACTTCTGAAAACACTAAGCTGAGAACTGTATGAGTATGTGCAGACTTCCTATACAACTTGCAGACTGCTGAGTAATAATTAGTCTTTATGTCATGAAAAAAAGCCTTGTCTTTTTAAGGATCTGAAAATACTCTGCAGTGCACATGTACAGAACTTCAAAAAAAAATTTATTTCTTCAGCCCCTCATGGGATAGCATGTAAGGAATTTTGTATGAAGATAAAAGTGACGTTGTTTTTAGGCATGAATGCTGTATTCCTAAAGAATACCAAAACTCTGAGACAGATTGTCAAACCGCCTTTGCTCTTATTCTCAGATTTGCTGAATGAGTTTCAGTTGCCTGTGTTGCTGCAAAGCCCCTGTGTCTAAGGTAAAGTGTACATGAAAGGTGAGATCATTCCCTAGCCTCCATTTCAGTGTAGCCATTCTCACCTGAAACATAATAGTCTTGCCTTGTCTAGGCTATGGGGTAATACGTTCTGGTGTTCACTGGTTTTGGGCTACAGCAATTGCTGCATCAGCTCTCCTAGTCAAAGAAGAGCTAATTCTAAATAAATTCAAATGTTTGTTTTCTTCCTATCTCACTTATGTAGCTGGAGAGTGCAGCTCTGACAGCCTTCTTGAAATCAGAGCATTGTTCCTTAAATCGAAAGAACAAAGCTTTCAGGGAAGAAGATACAACAGAGCCACAGCAGGGCTCTCTCTAACCTGAAGTGCTGGTAGCAGTAACATAATTGAGCTGTTTCTGAAGTTCACGTGTCTCAGCAGAGACATGCAGGCACAGCTGCCTGTGGGTGTCTTGCAGCACTGCTGCTGAGGGAATACATGCCAATACATACATGTGTTGTCTTGCCCCACTGGACCAAGACCAGTTCTTCAGGTTAAGTGAAGGGCTGATGAAATTCTTGCTCTTTAGTTTTAAGTAGGCATGTTTTGACCATTTTGAAGTAAACCGGACTAGTCCACCCTAAAGACCCTGATAACAATTGTCAGCACACAGCATTTATGGACAGTTACCAAAAATGCACAATGATACTTTGTAATACTATGTTCTGTCAAGTACTCCAGAAAAGTGAGTCTTTGGGGTTATCTCATGCAATTACCACATACAGCTATATGGATCAGAGGCAAAATGTCCGTACTCCTACACCAAGAGTCTCTGAGGGGAGTGTAGGAAGAGAAACATTGAGGATCAGGTAGAGCTGACCACCACAAACATAAATTTCTTCCATCAGCTCTCTGCAGCTGCAATTATGATGACCCTTTAAGTTCACGGAACATACTGGAAAGAGGAATTTGGTAAAACCACACAGCATCCAGAAGTGGAATACTTGGAATATGAAGAATCAACATTTGTTACACTTTGTTACAATGCCTTCTTTTTTCCTTTTGGTATAACAGGAACAAAAAGGAAGAGATAAGTTAGGGAAATTAAGACATGCTTCAGCTTGAGAGACACTAGGAAAAAATTCAAAAGCAACCTTATGTGTAATGTCTTAATACTGCAATTATACATACATATTGGAGAGTTGCACATGAAGTAGCTGTAATTGGCTGCTTGTGTGTCCCATAAGCAGCTAGCCCCTGTCTTCATGCAATCACTGTAAATCAACATGCAAATTAAATCCAGAGCTTCAATTTGTTATTTCAGCATGTGCAATGTGTTGGTCCCAAATGTCTTCCTGAAAGCTGATCTAGTTTGCTGGAGATAGCCAACAGGTTTGACCAGGCAGTGGAAGCATATCAGCCATGACCACTTCATTTCTGATAGTTGTAAGGATTGTGATCATACTAATGATTATCACATCAGGATAGTTGCACTCATTATCAGCTTTATTCACTGACTACTTAAATTTGTATGAAAGAATCACCTACATTCTTTGAAAGTTTCTGGGATTCATAAGAAAAAACCTAAAGCTGGATGTAGCCTTTTCAAGTTCTGCCTTTTAAATAAATCCANGAAAGAAAGAAAAATCAAGGGGTAGTTTTTGGAGCTGAGATGATTTTCTTACTACACAAATATAGTGATTTCAGAACAAAATCAGTTTTTAGGGTCCAGCTTAACTTGTTGAACCGAGCTACATGTATAGAATCGTCTTCAGGGCAGTCTTGGGTATCTCTAAGTCTCAGGTCACAAAATACCATTGTTTTTTATTACAAAATGGATATAGGAAAACTTGCAATTTTCTATTCCTTCCACACAAATGCTTTTTAAGCTGGAGAGAGCAGTTGGCAAACCATGTGGACTCTGAAGATCCTAAAGATTCCCTGAGCATCTACATATACTCTGGAAAAATTCCTACCTCTAGGTCCTGAAGCATTTATATATGTGATGTGGACTTTGACCTCCTTCTTGTAAAGAAATGTGTGGCCCAAACAACTGATACTATTACCTTTTGGGGGATTCTCCAAATTGGACTGATGCTCATAAAGAAAGAAGTTTTATTCTGCTCAGCTGAAATAATGGTCTTTGATTTTGAACTAATAACTTTACACTAATTTTAACAATAAAAGCTTTCATTTTTATGCAGGCAAAGGACATTTTTGTCCTAAAAGGCCACCTTCTTAGTGCCACTCAAATAGCAAAAAATATGAAATAAAATCTTATTTCCAAGCCCTTACAGATACAATGCTTGATACAAATGGGAGAAATGCAATTTTCTGCTGATCTTTGTGAGAAATTTGGTCTGAAATTTTTAACTGGGACTACAGATGGAAAAGGAGTTTGAAACTTTTAAACTCTTCTGCCTCTGAGTAGCCCCTTTGTCCAACATAGCTACAAGATTTCAACAGTTCAAATGAGTTTCAACTCTCTTCTAAATGTTTAATATTTAAACTATATCCCTAAAGGTTGTAAGCTTAGGTTTTTTTAAAACTGTGAACAACTGTATGTAAGCAATATATTTTTTTGCAATGGTGGTGTAGGATCACACAATAGCTGAGGCTGGAAGAGATGTCTGGAGGTCAGCAAGTTCAATTCCCCTGCTCAGGGGACAGTCTACATTCAGATTGCATCTTCATTTGTTTTGTTCATTCTGGTTTGATTTTTCAAGGAAAAAAAAAGAGTAAAGGTTTTAAATAGTAGTACTTCTAATGAAACCAGACCCTTGTAAAAAGGATATGTGAATTAGAGAAGAATGAGACCTTTGCTAACAAGCTCTGAATCTCTTGCTTTTCATTATATTTGATTATGCTCATGAGATTATTTAGGTATCTTTATTTTGGATTCATGCTGTAATATGAATAGTGACAATTCTGTACTAATTGTGTGAATAACAGTATCAATATTTATTGTGGTGAGTAGTTTCAGCTTCACAATTGCTGAATATACAGCCCAACAGTTCAAGGACCTGTTTGAGGATAACTTGAAACCAGGCTGAGGTTGTTGGGGCTCATATTTAAAGTAAACAGAAGTGCTCCTGGACATTGATATTACCTGTTGTTTGCCTTGTACCTCCTGACATAAAGAAGTGAACTTGGCCACAGGATACCCTTTCACTTCTCTACTCCTGAGGCTTCTCAGGTCACTGATACTGTTGTCAATAACCATGTGATGACATACTTGGTAAGATGAGGATTTTAAATGCCCTTTATTGCCCTCTTCCCATCATAAATGTGAAGATATCTTATGGATTAATTCCATCTCCTCTGTATGACTTTATAGGTTGTCTTTGTTTGTACATGGTATTGCTGGGAAAAACAACAANAAAAAAAAAAAAACCAAACCAACAAACAAACCCACTCCAAAACAAAGCAAAAAACCACCACCAACAAAAACCCAAACCAAACCAATGAAACAAAAGCCACAAAAAGAACAATAACAACAACAACAACAAAAAGGATGCCCAAAAAACCCAGCAAGAAACCAACAGAGATGAACCATGGTGGTCTCTGGTTTGACATAACTCTTGTGATAGATCTGAAGAACTATTTTTAATATTTTCCTCTGTTATATTTAGAACTTTAAGCTTAGGTAAAGTACAAAACAATATAAATTTTCAAATACCTAATGAGAATAGAAGTTTTAAAATTTTTTGTCACCTTTGAAATGTGAACAGTTTTTAAAACTATTAATAGGGGAGTGTAAACCATACAGAAACTATATATATATNATTCCTATATACCTGTATAGGATTATATTAGGTAATCTGAGCGTTAAGTTTGGTTTCAGCATTTTATTTTTCCTTTTCTTAGCTTTTCACTGTCTTGGTTTATTTGCTCAGTTGGTTCAAAAAAACAGGTTTTATTTACAGCTCTGTTTCTAACATTCTGTCACTTACAGACTGTTCTTTTAACATCTATAGGTTGCCACTCTCCAAATTTTTAGGCAATCTCAACATTTACTGTGTTCATGTAGTGTTTCGGTATGTTAAACGCGTATATGTCCTATTTTTTCTTAAAGTAGGTGACAAGATTTTTAAGCAACAGCGTCATTATAAGCGAGTTTGCAGAACTTTATTTAAAAGAAGCTTCAGAATTTAATATTTATATGATTACTCTTTTATAAAATCATGGAAAAAACAAAAACAAATGGAAAAACTTGTTGAGAATTAAGGGGCAGGAAGAGGCTCACAGCATTGACCTAGATGAGGTCTCCTCCAACCCAAACAGTTCTATGAATTTATGAACTTGCCCTCCATGGAAGATTTGTCAGGTAGAACCAATCTAGTTTTGAATTTTTACATTTTTTAAGCCTACCATGTGCTGGTGTGTAGGAAAATCTATCCTCTTAGCTAAAATGGGATAATCCCCACACTGGAGAGCAAGGATTACAGAAATTGTTTCTAAGAAGTGCAGTTTTAGATTTCTTGTTGAATGTTATCAGTAGCGTGACATTAGAGATTTCCCAAGAAGATTGTAAAATATTAATGGTTGGTTAACTGAAGAACAAACCTTGTTCACCTCGTTCACAGTGTGAGTCTGTTTTGCCAGGGAGGATAAGGTTTAAGTACCAGTATTTGGTGTTTCTGCTTTTTTTTCATTACAAGTCAAATGAGGCAATCTGAGGAGAAAAAAAAAAGCCACAAATTACTGTAAGATGTAGATGTGACAAATCATCTTTGACTTGAACACTGCACATGTATGGAAGTCTTGTACAACAGTGCTGAGGTTGTTCCTTACTTAACAACACAAAAATGCTCAATATTTGAGAAAAATATCAAGGCACTGGGAAAAAATGTCTTGGGAAATCTTTAAGAAGTTCCAGGCCATGAATAAAAAAATACTGGAGATAATGTTGAGCCTTTAAATTGAAATCTCTAACACCTTGAAACATAGAGCAAGGTAAGTAAATCTTTACTTAGAGCAAACCTACACAGCCATGACACGCTTCCAGTAGATATCACGAATCTATTGTTTTTTTAACCCTGTCTTCCAAATCAGTAAATAAAACATCTTTTGATCTCCACAGAATAGAAAAGAAATAAAAGGGTGAACACTGGTCTCAAGAAAACCCTTTTCCTTAGGGATTAAAGGCTAACAAGTTACAGTGTGAGGGCTGAGCAAAGCTTCTTTTTCACTCTGGGGTCTAAGCTCTTCTAGTTAGGTTATCTGGTGTTTGATGAGCAACCTAACAGTTTTCCCTCTGTGGGAGTACTGGAAGAATGTTTTTCACACAATTTTTGAGAGTTCAATACTTTTTCCATCAGCTGTGGCTGAACTTGGCCAGCATGTTCAAAGGTTATCACAGGATCTTGGATACACATTTCCACAAAATTAGTTCTCATAGGAAAACAAAATAGTAACTTCAATGAGTAAAGAACCCTCTGTACTAGCCATGACACTCCTGGGTGATGGAAAACACTGAAAGAAACCCCCCCAAATGCTAAGTGAAAAACTATAGAATACCTATCTACACACCAGAATTATTCCAGAAGAATCTACATTGGTACTGGTAGTAGTTTGCTTAAACCAGTTATTAAAGTTTCTTATTTGGATTGCTAAACTGAACTAATACTATTGGTTATAACAGATTGCAATTGACCAGGACCTAATCTACACAAAATTAAAATACTTTGTTAAAAGGCAACAGTATGCAATATTTGGATTTCCATCATGTTGGTAGTACATTTTTAATTCATCATATTCATCTCACACCACCCCACCGCCCCCCAAAAATTATTAAATGTAACAATTAACCACAGAAAATTTTAATATTAGGCAAATTTTAAAGTTAGGTTAAAATGAAAGTTCTCTGTATCTAAGCTTAAAAGTGGTGAATGAAGTAAATGTAGATTTTAAAAAAATTATATATATCTCATCTAGAATGTGATGTCAAAGGATGAACATAAACAGTGCTTAGAAAAGTTGATGATTTGGGAGTCGTTACTGTCAAAAGGAAAACTGAAGCCCTGAGAATTATGCCAGACATGAAATAAGTGTAAGAGGAGACTGAATTCTGAGTGTCTGTACACACTGAGATGAAAGAGTTCACATTAACAAACCAAGGCTATATCTCTGTAGGACAGCCTTTCCACAATACAAGCATTAGCACCTAATCCTGTAGTGAGGGAGATGATTTAATACTTTATTTCTTACTGATATTTTTGTTTTTTCTTTCCTCTTGCTTCCTTTTAAAGGGTCTCTCCATTTGTTAAAGTAGGCAGTTATAAGATTTTGTAAGGTTGTACTTGAGGAAATGTGTGTGATTCTGAACCTGCAAGGGCTGTGGAATGAGAGAAAAGACCCAGTTCATCACCTGCCTGACACTGGCAGAGTTAAATTTTGAGTGCTCTCTTTCAACAAGAGCCATGTGCTAGAGAGGCAAATCTGGATCTGACTCTGGGCATAACTTGCCACAAGTCTCTCTGATGGCAGCTAGAAAATAGCCTCTTTCTTTTGCTACAACTCTCAATTTACAGTTAAGAATTGACTTCCTGCCCCAGTTTGACATGCCTATGGATCATCTCTGTAGCTTGATGATTACTGCTTTTCCTGCCTGCTTACTGTTTGGCTTGAAGACGGTGGAGCAAAGGGAGGCAAACTACCCCTAATTAGTATCACAAGAGTCTGACCATGAGAATATTTTAGTCATTTTTCCTTGAATAGGTATATAAAATAGTATATGTGGATAACAAAGTTTTGCAAGACTGAAACCTATCTGTTCGTTGCTATCGATTTTGATGTCTGCCACTTTTAAGGAGCAGGTAGGCGTACAATGTCATTGAGGGAAATCACTCTGTTGGAGCATTTTGGTCTCAGTTTTCTTCAGGCTGCTTCTATCACTATGTCAAAGCCAGCTCCTGATCTTCTTGCCAGAATAATTTTGTTGCTGATCTAATTCACATTTCCTGAATTATCTTGAAATATATAATTAAATTCTGTAGGTATGAAAACTGGATGTGTTAAGAAAAACCCCGGTATAGATAAATATGGATACACCAAAGCAAATGTAATTCACTAAAAATTTATTTTCAGACTACTATAAAGTACTACTGGCATTAAACCTAAAATGGGCATGTATTTGCATATGGCATTATATAATTAGCAGAGCACTTCAATATAAGTGGTGTCCTTATGATTTTTGCTGATTTTATCATAATACTTTACATTTTTACAATCTCCAAGACTAAATAGAAAAGTAATCCTAAAAATGATGATGAAATGTCTCTTCCTTGCTCTATTCTCGACCTTCAAAATATTAAAGAGAGAAAAAAAATATTAGTTATATTAAGGAGGTTCTAGGAGACCGTGTATCTGAGCACTTGTGTTATTTTTGCAGAAACCTTTTTTTTTTTTTAGCAGAAACCTTTTTATAGCAGGTTCTTTTTCTCTCACTTTCTCTCTCTGAATACTTGCCTATGAGTTTCTTATATTCAGGGATTATTCAGAATTAATTCTATAGAGAAATTTGTGCTCTGGAAACTGGCTATGTGCAGATCAAGTTCCAATTTTAAAGAAATTGAGACAGCAACTAATTGTGATGGTACAGCAAAGTGTGCTTGGGCCTTTATTAAGCCCTCTTGATGACCTTTTTAAAAGTACCTTGTGATTTTTCCTGAATGTGTGATGAGTTTATCCTAATTATGTGAGAAATTACAGAACTACTCAAAAATTATTTAAAATATTGCCCTGAAATTGGCTGCAGAGAATGTTGATGGGCCCAGTATTCTGACCCAATGTAAAAAAAACCCAAAACCAAGACTTTTGAAGTTGTTGCTTTAAGAGTAGAGAAATTTGGCAGGAAATAAACCCCCTTTAGGGTTGCTTGACCTAATTCTGTTAGAAGGTATTTTTCTAGTGATTCTTGAGCAATGAAATAACAAGAGTTCCAAATTAAGATAACTTATTCATTACAAGGAGGTAACATTCCCACTGGAAAACTGAAGGCTAAGAAAACCGAACATTTTTTGAGGGGATGCAGAAATAAAAGTCACCTCTAACTGAAAGTACTAAATACTCGGATACTGGGTACTTTGTTCATAGGACATCATACTGTGTCCTAATTTTACAGAAAATGTGTTATTTCTTAAAATGCCTCATCAAATTGAATTTTAAAAGATCATATTAAAACATATGAGATATTTAAATGTAATCTGTTTACATGATCACTTTTAGTATTACTTAGAATAATCCCTTTTTTTAAAGGAGGCCTGAAATTCAAATGGAGAAAGGAATTTTGATATCAAACCAAAAAATTTCAGCTTCATTGAAGGGATTTTGACTTACTTCACCATTTTTAAGCTTTGAAGGGGACAGTAATGTGTTTGCAAACCAAGTATCTCAGCCCAAAAACTTTAATCCAGTCCTTTTGCAGTCTTTGTTTACATTTCCCCTTCTACCTGCTCTTAATAATGTTTTGAGATTTACATAAATTTTCACAGCAGCACCACCTGATAATTCATTTTATTTTTTTCCCAGTGATAAGAAATGAATTAGCAAAAAATTTTGTGCTGCTTTGAAATAATATTCCATTATATTTTGCTTTGCTGCTAATTGTATCTAATTGCATTGCAAAACAGAAGTAAAACACTTCTTTTTCAATTCTCAGTTTATGTAATTACTCTTATTTGAGCAAAGAAATGTAAATTAATTAATCTATATTTTGGTCTTCACAGACTACAAAGAGTAGATAATACATGTTTTATGTGTATATACATGTGCAAATGAGAAAAGTCTGTAGACATGAGAAAAGATTATCTATCCTTCCAATGAAATTTGCATTTATTCAGAAGTCTTGCCTGTGTGGTATGCAGGTTTGCCTTTCTGATGGCTTTATGGTTCAGATATTTATTGATGCAATAGTATGGAACCTTTTACACAAATGCACATATGCAATCTTTTATTCTGCCTTTTTTTTTTTACAAAAAAAATTTAAAAAATCTTGCAGCTCTGAGAGATTAATTTCTGGGCCTATTATCATGCTGTAGTAGAAATAGTCTCATGAAGGACATGTGAAGAGGTGATGTTTTTCAAAGTGAAATCATAGAATCACTCAGGTTGGAAAAAACCTTTCATATCATTTAGGTCCATAACCAATACTCTGAATTTGGAGAGGAACGGGTTTCTTTATTAAAAAAAATTAAAATTGCATTTGAGTCTCATTTTTTTCACAAGAAGACCACATAGGTATCTAATGTATTTCTAATGTGTGTCTGAGTGGAAACTATCAGGAAACCATGGATCTGAAGAAAATTTCATTTCTGATTTTGTTATATTCTGACACCCTACTTATCTATTCCTTTTCAGATTAACACCTATCTTGTTCATCTTGGTAAGAACGAAAGCCTTGACAAGATATTGTGGAAGGTGATAGTAGCACTTACTTATATTTATTCACGTGCAGATAATCTGCTCCTCAGCCCCTAAGTTTTTCCATGTTAGACCTGACATTTCTGGATGAAAGGTTTCCCTTTCTTATTGACATCTTTCTCTACAACTGTTTTTCCTCTTAGGAATGCCTGTATTCTGGTGACATCGCTTCTGCTATCTGCCATGCATCCTTTCACAGACATTTTTTAAATGCAGAAAACATGGAAGGAATTTTTTTTTCTAACTTGAACATATTCTACAAATAACCATACTAGGAATTTCAACAGTGTTTTAAATTATTTCATTATTTCAGCAGATTTAACATGGTTAAACAGATTTAACTTGCTAAATGGTCCATCACTTCAAAAACAAAAGTTTCAATGTCTATTTACACAGTTGTGGACTAATATTGACAAAAGTGAAGCTCATTAATGTACTCCAATGTTATCTCTCTCGTGATGTGAACAGATAGAAACCTTCTTTGTGTTCTGCGTTGAAAGGTAATGGTTTATTATTCACAGGGAAGTGCTGTTTCCTAACAGTCTGATGGAGATTGAAGTTCTGAAGCTGGAGGATTACACTGCACGGATGCTGCAAACTTCAATGTTGATAGCTGCTAAAAGGACACAGCACAAAATCTGTGATGCTTCTTTGATGTTCAGTTCAAAATTTTGTATATTTCTCCCTGGGACATTAACATTTGGTTATTCTATCAGTCAGGCTAGCTAATTTTCTTTATATTATCTCTCTGAAAATAATTCCAGATTGTTCCAGGAGATGCCAGAGAAGCTTTGTCTGTAAGCACTGGGTAAAAATGCATGTACAGGCTGCTAGGACTGTTTTTCAGGTACTTGGGGAAATGTCTGACATGGGTTGTTAAAAGTAGTATGTGAAAAAATGACTTGGTCTTTAAGTGTGTGTGTGAACTTGTTAAGTACAACATGGATCTGAAAAGTGAGGGATTCTGTACGTTAGTGGAGTTAGAAGATGAAATTATCCTATATCAGTGTAGTAATAAAGTAAGACCAATTATGTTGCATAGAGAATGAGGTAAGATTTTGTTTAAAAAGTTCTGTGAAATGGGCTTCAAAAAGCATGAAATTACAAAAAAAAAAAAAAGAGAGAGGGAAGAAAAGGGTCAAATCTATCCCAACAAAACAGTGGTGCTATGTAGAGTTGGTGCATATTGTCTTCTATTCCCCCAAAATATAGTTTAGGTGAGAAAAAGACTGAAGGAAGCAACCCATTCTACAAATCTACAGTGCATTCAAGGGAGAAAATTCTTTTTTACTTTATTTGTAATATTCTATTTGAAACATCTCCTTAGGTAAAATACGGGTTTGGGTGCAAATAATTTTTTTTAAAGTTTAAATCATTTTCAGTACTCTCAAGATACTTTAAAAAGGGATGGAAGCACATCTATCTCCAAGTTCTAGCTTAGACTTCTGACACTACTGTCATGCCAAAGAAAGTTAGTGAAAAACAATAAATGACCCTCTAAGACAAGAGCAGGGGAGAAAATATTCTGTTCTTGCTTTCCTGGTTTCTCTGTACATTTTCTGTCACTATGAGAAATAGTATAAGAACCACCTCAGACTTTCTAATGCCACTTCCTGAGACCACTTATTGTCTGTTTCATAATAAACTGGTTCTAACCTGAGACAGAGCCTTACATTTATACTAAACATCGATTTTCCTTCGAACTTGACAAGATTTCAGAACAACAGTGCAGACAATGAGAATCTGTTCCATATGCCACCTTGTTTGAGAAAATTGATTATCTTTGCTCCGATAGAGAGAGAGGCAATAGGTAGAGGGGGTGGAGTACTCCTAAAAAATGAAAGTACCTGCAGGGAACACAGATGAGACCTGAAGCTCTCTTTCCCCCCTGAAAACAAACAAAAGAAAACAAACAAGCAAACAAACCTACTTTAATATGCAGTGATGACTTGCATACATTTGAAACTTGCTTTACAGTTGTCAGAGGAAGACATGCGATTCACCGAGGTTCACATTTCATTTTGTGACAATATGCAGTTACTCCAAAGGTGATCCTTTAGAAGAGAATGCTCCCAGCCTGCTGGGCTGCCAAATTAGAAACAGGGCTGTTGAACAGTATGCAATAATTAAACAGCATGGGGTTTTATATGAATATATCTGAATTGAAGGTGACATAAACAACAGCGATAGCAACACCCATGTGCAAGTAGAGAGCAAAAAGTAAATCACGTCCTAACAGAAGACTCATGTTCAGCTAATAAAGGATAGATCAGCTATCACATGGAAGCAATAGATAAAAGCTTCAGAAATTGCATTGTTATTGGAAGACAAAAGGAGGATAATGCCAAGAAATCCAGGATTAGGACTGCTAAAAAAGGGGAAAAAAGGCTTCTCTATGGAAACATGGTGCTCATGTCAGTTTGAAGCCCTTGGTGGGTTGCAAAGGAGAATGACCCAGGACAGAGGGCACTGAGGAAGGAATTCAAGTTTCCTGGAAACATGACAGACATACAAGTAGATCTATATGCTTTTGCTGCATATCAGATTGAAGGTTTTTAGATGCTTTCTCTCTCAAAGCTCTCCTGGGGTAAAGTTCATAAAAATTTAACAATATAAAAGGAAATAGATCAGCTCCTTGGTCTGCATGCGTATATATAATGTGAAACACTATCTTTCTGGCAGTTCTTATTCATGAAGCAACACTATGTTATGATACCACAAAGAAGAGTCCAGTTCACTGAAGGAGGCAACTGGTCTATACTGCTGTCTGACATGCAGCATCAGAACGTAATAAATTTGCACCTCCTAAATTGCACTGTTGAAGCAACATTTTTTCTTTGAGTGCTTTCTAAGGTATACTTTGAATATTATCTGATTTCCTTACAATAAACTAATAGATTTTTCTTCTAATCTGCCAAAATGATTGGGAAGTGTCATTCATTTCCAAACCAAACCGAAGGCTAAAGTGAGTTAATTGCCTGTGACTGTGTCACAAGGTATCTGTGGAAATCAGCAGACAATTCTCTGAACTGCTGAATCTCAGTCCAGTTCCTTAGTAATTTTTCTTTTTTCCAGGAGAAATTTAAATCTCAGAATATCTGAGAAATTCTTGTAGATTCTGTAACCAAGGGAGTTTTCAATGTTATGGAAAAGTCACTTTTCTTGTTCATGGAAAATAAAAAAAAGGACAGACTTGCACTTTATAAAAATATTCAGAAAATTCTCACAAAAGCAACTTTAAATCCTAATGTGACTGGATGTGGAGATGCCAGAAAAATCCATAGTTTATCTACAAATTACCAGGTGCTTGAGCTGAGATAGCAACATCTGAGAAAACTGGCCTAAATATATTTGCACATTGTGTCCAATCTCCCATAGTCAACAGTGCTATGAGCTAGATCTGCCTCTGTGTTCTTCTAATGACCTCCCCAAAGAAAATGAACAGGCATAGAAAAGCAGACAGTCTTTATTAGATCATAAATTAAATTCATTAGCTTTTGTTACAGAGATGGCATAAAGAAAATTCAAAGGGAGTAAATGAGAAGAGAAATCAAAAGAGGTTATAAATAACTTCCCCACTGCCCATTCTGTCCTTGCAGGGCAAATACTTGATTTCTGTCAAGGTTTTAAAAAACTCAGTGACTTTCTTTTTTTCCAAGTTCTGCTCTTTTCTCTCTGGTTGTAGGCAACTTCCTCCTGTGAGGTCTGGCTATTTGCATTCCATAGCCCAAAGGCTCTGTACCACCTGCAGGCTCATAGGACTTTACAAATGTTTTCTGTTAACTTCTTCTGCTCTATTACCATCTGAAAAAGACCCATTTCCCTCTATCCTTTAGGAAGCTCCTAAATTGACCAACTCTGTGATGAATGGCCGACATTAGTTCTGTGTAAGAGGAATGAAAACCATTGCTATCACTCTCTTCTTGGTAGTGGTAGACTGTCCAATGCTAGACAGACATTTGAATGAACATTTTCAGAGTAATTTCTTACAGTGATCATAACATCCTGGTCCCTCCTTGTGCAAAACACAGACTTCGTGAGGGCTGCTAATCAAACCTAACTATTCCACACATTAGGCCTGTGAAAAAAAATATGCTTTGTTTGAATGGCATCCAGGACGATTGTGGGTCTGAAGCTTTCCCTTTCTTTGACAGGGATCAAACCAAGGTAGGGGGCTCAATCAAAAGAGACTCATTCCCCTGTAATGCATTTTAAGAGCCAGTGATGAGACAGGGGGAATCAGGCATGGTCTTACAGAGAAGTATCACAAAAAGGCTCAGAGTGGTGTGTGGGGAGGACGGCAGGGGCTGTTTGAGTGTAAAGGAATCAGCAGGATGACCCAGCAGGGTGAGGGCTATCCGCTGGACAGTGTTGTGGGCTCTGGATAAGCAGGATTTCAGGAGACCATCAGCCCAGCTGCTGTTCAAAGGGCTTGGATTATGTGGCCCTGGTATATAAAAAGCAGAGGATGAAAGAAGAAATGCCTGCTCTCCTTGACCACTTACTTTGAGGAACATAAAAAAACACTCTATGAAGAGCTACAGTGTATTTATTAGGCTCTGCAAAAAGGAGGCCTGGACATCCAGTGGAGGCAGTGCCAACATATTCCAATGTGTACATGTGCTCTGCCCCCAGGACTGACCACAGGTTCTCCTGTGCCTGGGGGGTTTTGTGCCAGGAAATCCTGGCGCAGGTGTGTGCTGGGCAGTGGTGCTTGAGGGGCCTGCAGTTCTGACACCATTCAGTGCTTGGTGGCTCCTCCCAGGCCTCCTTCCCCAGGCTGGGATACTGTCACTTATGACACACCTGGACAGGATCTAGTACTGCTGAGGGGATCTGGTCTGGGACTTCTCTCTTGCCTCATTTCTCTGGTGGCAGGTGGAAAAGCAAGCCCTGACCTCTTGTTCCTTCTCATCTGATGGTAACACCTGTCTGATACATTCTAAAGGCAGCCTGAAGAGAGGATGTGCAGCTCTCATCATCATCTCTCCATCACTGGACACAGCCAAAGCAGAACTGATGAAAGTATGAGGCCATGCAGGTTGTGTTGGTCCTTTCTTCCAGGCAGATGGGGCATGGGTTGTCTTCTGATGCCCCTGACTCCCCTGTCTGCTCCAGCTAGCTCCCGCTGGCCATCATGGCACAGCACACTCCAGAGCTTCCTCAGCAACCCACATCATGTCTTGCAAGGACAGACATGCCATATACTAAGCTTACACAATGCTGAGGGGAAAGTAGGAAGAACTAAAGCAAGAGGTGGGACAGGAGAGTTCCAGGTCTCCCAAAGGCTCCTTCCTTCTTGAGCTGACAAGCAGCAACAGCAGCAGCAGTCCTGTGGGCTGCTCCTCTCATCTGGGGACACACAGAAAACCAATCCCAGTCCCCCGGCCTCACTCCCCAGTTTCCAGACAACCACCACGACTTTAGCTAGCAGGACCCTTCCTGAAGGAGGAGGTGCTCCGTGAAGACAGAGAAATTTGCTGTCTGCCTTCAACAGGGCTTGTAGCCCTGGGACAGCTGCTATGTGTGACCCACAGCAGAAAGGGGTGGCCTTAACTCAGAACCCAGAGCTGTTGATCTCCCCCCAGCCAAGACTCAAGCCCAAGACCAGGGTCTTGCTCAGGTGTGTACAAAGGAGCCCTGAGGACAATGTGCCAGAACAGTGGCGGGGGCTGCTAAAGAACTGTGAGGCCATGGGCAGTCACAGAGGTTCAATGGTGACATCCCACAGGGGCTGCCTCTCAGCTGCTGCCCTTTGCTGGTCACAAAAGCTCCAAAGGAAATAAGTCTCTGCTTCCCATGACTTCTGCCATTGTCACATGGCATTCATCACCTTGGCCTTGTGTGAGAGACTTAAAACATGAAAGGGTTAATGTAGTCTGAGACACTTGTCAAAGGAGAACAGGGATGTTACTATGCTGGTGAGGGAAAAGTGCATTTAGAAAAGATGCTCTTGCAGAGGTAGGATAGCACTTTTGTGGGACCAAATTCCTTATCTATCTCAAAAAACAAGTTTGAAACAGGACTGCACTTGTGCATCTGACCAGGGGAAGGGAAATGAAACCAAGAGACACCGTAACTTCCTTTTGAAATGTTCCAGAATAACAAAATGTGTGTGTGCAAGGACTGTTCTACAAACAGCACAGCTGAGAGGGGCTGTGTGTGCACCCACCCTCTGTGCACCCATCATCCAGACAAACCACCCCAGAGATGATGGGTGGTGATTCTGGTCTTTATCTCTATTTTCCTACCTTTCCTTCTTCCTCTCCTTAGAGTTAAATCACTTCTGCCATAGGCGGTTCAGCCTCATTCACATAAAGTTCAAAGTTTGAATTGCTGCTGCTACAGGCTCTTCCAAAATCACTATTGCCATGTGCTGTTCAGAAATGTTTAAAGCTCTGCTGCCACAGGCTGTTCAAAAATGTAAATCATTGCTGCCAGAGGCTGTTCAACCTATCAAAAGGTTAAAAAGTTGAAATCATTGCTGCCATAAATAAAACTTCCTAAGTGATCTTTTGGCATGCTTCTGCCATAATTTCACCCAAAGGTATCCTGAAGGTGAGCTTTCTCAGAGAATGCAGCCCTGGACAACCCTCTCCAGACCCAACATTTCAGATTGGCATCAGGGATAGGATACCATTTCTTGTGCTAAAAACAGTCGAGGGCCCCAGCTTCCTTAGCACAACCCCTTCTCTGAGAAGACCCATAGCCCAGGGAGCAAAAGTACTTGCAGGTTTTGCTAGGGCCTCCCAAGGATGTTCCCTACAGTGACAGGATTTGCACTCCTCTCCTGGAAAGATTAGAGTCTTACAGTGGCTGGCTTTCTCCCCTTGCAATGGCTCTGGCCCATAGCAACTGCCATGATTCACAGGCAGTGGCTGGATTCTGAGTTGATGATTCCCCATCTTAGCTTCTGAGGGAAGATGGGGAAAACAAAAAGCATCAGCCTCTGTGGTATCAGGGACTGCCTTAGTCACCACCCAGCAGAAAAAGCACATGAGCAGGAAGAACAGTCAGAAAGTGGAACGACTGAGTCATCACCAGACATGGCTAAGGCTTTACAGGAATTACTTGGAAGTGAGACAGCTTTTCCCTGCTGAACTGATATCTAGGGACCAAAGGCCCCCTTGGTGGAATCATTGGGCAGGGAAAAAATACAAAGGGAGTGGTTGGAGAGGGCTCATTTCCTCCTTGAGGAGGAGAAAAGAGGGTGTCTAACTTGACATATCCATCCAATGACCTATAAAATATTAAGGAATTAAAGTCCATGGTGGAAGAGGGGGCCACAATGCAGCCTGAGCCTGGGAGGTGTTCAGCAAGCTACCACATGCACCGTCCCTTACTCTCCTAGAGATCTAGCTAAAATACAGAAAAAATATTCCCAGGTCCTCCCATGACACCGAATACATGTGCATGATGCCCCTCACGGTAGGAGATAACCTCCTATGGAGGCACGGCTCGGCAGGATGTTTACACCTCGTGGAGAACGTCTACTCAAACACCTACGGATGCCGTACCCTGGGAAGCGTGCAGGCAGCAGGTGCCTGAGCTGATGGTGACCGAGTGTGTCACAACGCTGTCACAACTCCCGCCACAACGCTGTCGGGGAGCACGATGCGGGCTCACGTCCCTCAGAGCAGGCGCTGCCCGGCGTTTCCCGCCGCTCCCGAGGCCGGTTCAAGGCGACCCGCGGCTCCGCCCGGCTGAATCGCGGCCGTGTGGGTGTCGGCGGCCCCGCGGAGTGCTGGCGTCCCGCGGCAGCCCCGAGGGGAGCTGGTGTCCCTCGGCAGCCCCGACAGCCCGCCGAGCCAGGCCGGGCAGGGGCGTCCCGGCCGCAGTTCCCGCCGCGGGGAGAGCGCGGGGACGGGAGGACACGGCGGGCGGAGCGAATTAAAAACGCCGAGCTTCCAGTCCAAAGGTGGCCGCAGCTTCTTCGGAGCCATCTGCTCGATAATTAATTCGTGGAAGAGGCAGTCTCTGATTTTTAAAGCATCCACAGTGCCTTTCGCTGATTCACTTCAACAAGTCAGAATAAATTGTTATGAAAACCTATTGCTTGATGTGTGTTAGTTTCTTTAGTGGTGAAAAACATGTCACCTAGTGTATGTACATTATTCCCAAGAGAAATGGAGGCTTTTTCATTCAAACCCTTACAAATCAATTCAATTGAGCAATTCCTGCATCTCCCAAGGGATATATGTAAAATGAAACAAAAATAGCTAATAAATGCACATTTAATATCTGGATGCAGTTTCTATACCATATTGTTTTAATGATTGAAAAACCAAGTATTTTGATGGAGACTTCAAACACATCTGAGTCAGTGTATAAACGCCAGCTAGGGATCTCAGACCTGGGAATTTTGTGCTGCCAGGATTCATTACTCTCATCAGGAGCTCCTTCAGCTCTGTGTCGTACTTCCAACTCATCTCTGTCTCCTGATTTCTGCCCTGGCGGTGACCTTTACCTTCCCCCATCCCAATATTCCCCATAATGCAGGTTTTAGATGCCCAGCTCCACAGATTTCTCTCTTCCTTGCTATTTATCTTGTAGGTGAATGTGGAAGGTAGTCAGAAGGAAGTTAAGTAGGAGTACCGTAATGCTGAACACTATCAATGAATGCCATCCATCAGCTATTGTCTCTATAAACCGGGTGTCAGAAACAGTTCTCTGTCCCTCATTGCCCTGATTTTCCAGTGTCTGAAACCATCTCTGAAGTCTGAGGATCAATCAGATGACACATTCAGCTGTCATTACACTGTTCACTATATCTAAGAATTTCATTACTCCAGCCCACAAATGGGACTCTGTGACAGACTCAGGTATGAATTGATCTTTGCTAACGGTTCTTCAAGTAGTCACAGCCCTAACTAAAGCTGCAAGTAAAATATTAAAGATGGAGCAGATGTGGGTAAGGAGAGAGAGAGCTTATCTGTTTCTGAGAGATATCTCTGAATAAGGTCAGAGGAGGTCTGTGTTTCTTCAAATATGGAATCACAGAATCACAAAATGGTTGTGATCAAATGGGCTGGACAGTACACATCTCATGATGGTGGTTTGTGAGGAAGACATTTTTGGATAGTTTGTGGATTGATTTTTCTGAAACTGCTACGACTATTCATGCTTAGGGCAACTCAGTATTTCTGCAGCTGCATGCAAGTTCTGGTGACAACATGACTACCACAGCTTCTTCCTCTGAATTTGTCACTGAGCACACCTTCAAAATTGGCTTTTCAGGTTTCCCCTTGAACACAAGCTTACAAGTGCTGTACCTGTGTTTCCTTCACAGCTCCAGCCCATGGCACAAAACTGTTATGCTTCCATGGCTGTCTTGATTCCAGCATACAGTCCAATTCCTGGGCTCTGAAGCTTTGCTACACAGAATGGATAAGGTTGCAAGTCATTAAGTCTCCCTGCTAAAGCAGGATGCCTAAAGCATGTAATTCAGGATTGGATCCAGGCAGCTTTTGAATAGGTCCAATGAGAAAGACTCCATTACTGCTCTGGGCAACCTGTTACAGTGTGTGTTCATCCACACAGTAAAGAAGTTCTTTGTTGTGTTCAGGTGGGACTTACGATGTTCCAGCATCTGCCCATTGCCTCTTGTCCCATTGCTTGGCACCACTGAGTAGAGCCTGGCTCTTTTGACATGATCTTTTCAGATATGTATAGACATTGATGAGGTTCCCTCTCAACCATCTCTTCTGGAGGCTGAGCAGATGCCAAAACTCAGCCTTTCCTTACAAGGGAAATGTTCCAGTCTCTTATCAACCTGTGGGGAATCCGCCTGCCAGCTACTCACCTCAAACAGTAAGACACCAACAGTGAGTAAGAGGCCACTGCAGCCTATGGGCATGTATTTTACTAAGCTAATGACTAAAGGTTTGCACAAAAGTTCAAGCAAAATTCTTCCTTGGCCTTCTCAACCATTTGATGTTGTTATCTCCTTGTTTGGGGAATTTGTGGTGTCATTCTCCTCCACTTCTCACTTGTTTGATGGATTTATGATGTCATCTTGTTCTCAGTTGTCCTCCCTGAGGCCTTGATTCTTAGTTCCTCCTGGCTATCCTGCAGAGATAGGGTGCATTATACAAATAACAGAGGGGCTGGGGCACCTCTCTTGGCACTAATTCCAAGGTATTGCTGGTTTAGGAATGCTCACAACAGTACCTTGGCTTAACATAACTTCATCTGAGTCTTCTGAGACAGCTTATTTGGACAGATTTTGAGGACTTTCAAGGATGAAGATACCACAAACTTCCTGAGCAACCTGTTTCCATGCTCCTTCCACACTCTCAGGGAAAAAAAGATTTCCTCCTGTTCAGGAGAAACCTTCTGTGTTTCAATTTGTGTCCCCTACATCTTAGTGCACAGCAGGGGAAAGAGTCTGGATCTGTTTTCTTTGTACCCTTCCTTCAGTTCCATTAAATTCTCCCAAAACTTCTAGGCTGAGCAGTCTGAACTATCTCAGCCTTTTCTGAGAGATTTTCAATTCCCTTTACCATCTTTGTGGCCCTCCTTCAGACTCCATCTTCAGAACGTACATTTGTCTCTTGTACTGAATTTTCCAAAACTGGACATGGCGTCCTCACCAATACCGAGGAGAGGGGAAAATATCACCTCCTTCAGTCTGCTGGCAACAATCCTCCTAATCCATTCCAGGATACTGCTAGCCTTGTTTGAGGCACGAGCACATTGCTCTTTTATGTTCAACTTGGTGTCCACCGGGATCTGGACATCCTTTTTTTCAGAACCAGGATGAGTCAGCCACAAAAATTCTGTGCAGGGCTATTGTAGGCTGACAGGGGTCACTGCCTCCAGATCTGTGGGAGACTTTGCAGGATGTGGAGCAAGAGTATTTGGAGTTTCACAAATGTTATGGAGGGATGTTGTGAAAATGAGTGACACTCATCCATAAAAATGTCTTGGGGAAGCCCTGAAGGTGAGAAGAATGGGATGGGTCAGTCTGGATAGGAGAGAAAACAGTATTGGAAGAGAGGAGTAACTGTAGGTTCCTAGGAAATTTCAGACTGGAAATGACACCAGGAGGTCCCCTGTGCAACTATCTGCTCAAAGACACATCACTGAGGAGGCCACACCTCCTGCGGCTCAGAGATTTTTCAAGTCTGGAGCTGAAAATCTTCAAGGAGGAAATATTGCACAGCCTCTGGGCAGCCTGTGCCACTCTGGGCTGTCCCCACAGGAAAAAATAGGTTTGCTTTATGTCCAACCTGAAGCTGTGTTTCAACCAATGTTTCAACATTTGTCCACTGTCTCTCTTGTTGAGAGTTTGGCCTTGCCTTCCCAACATACACGGCTATAGGTAGGAAATGGCTAATCTGAATTTCCACCAAAGCCCTTTGTCTGCAGGCAGAATGGGCTCCAATCCTTTGCAGAGCAGGTGGTCTAGTTACCTCAGCATCCTGGTGGGCCTCTGCTGGGCTCCCTTAATCCTGGCACTATCTTTCCTGAACTGAAGACCCTGGATCAAGGGACACAGCACCTACATCTGCCTTGTGTGGAACTGAGGGGGAATCATGTCCCTCCTGGAGGCCATGCTCCTATTCCTACAGTGTTGGATACTGCTGGCCCTTTCTGCCAGCAGTGTCACAGTGGTTCTTCTGCCACTCACTGTCTCCAGGGTTCTGGAAACATTTTCAGAACTGTTATCCAGTGCCTTACACAGAGTAAGTTTATATTGTTGGAGCATTTGAGGAGTTATTTCAAGACCTGGAAATCTTCTCAACAACATTTTTAATAAAGCTTTGACCAGAATAATCTTCAGATCTTAACTCTTTTTTTTTAATGTTTAATGATATGATGTTCACATTGTTCACATTGTTCACATTGTAATGATCAGATAACTGAGAGATCATTCACGGTCATTTAATCCTGCCCTGGCTTACAGCAAGATGTACTTCCTCATCTTACTATGTATCTTACTAAGGACCTTGTTCAGATGTGTTTCAGCTATCTTCAATGATGAATTATCTTTAGTCTTTCCTCTTTTTTTTTTTTTTTCCTAGGTTTCATTTATCATTGTCTGTTCTGGGCTGCATTAGAAGCAGTGTGGCCAAAAGGTTGAGGGAGGCAATTCTGCCCCTCTCCTCTGCTCTCATGAGACATCACCCAGATTAATGCATCCAGCTCTTGGCCCTCCAACACAAGAAGGATGTGGACCTTTAGAGTGGGTCCAGAGGAGGCCAGAAATCACCAGAGGGCTGGAACACCTCTGAGGAAAGGATGAGAAAGTTGGGATTTTCAGCCCAGAAAAGAGAAGGCTCCAGGGAGACCTCACAGTGGCCTTTCAACACTTGAAGGGGGCTGATATGAAAGTTAAGGACATGTATCTTATCAGGGTCTCTTTAAATAGGACAAAAAGTAGTAGCTTTAAATTAAAGAGTCACGTCCTTTCACCTGGTAGCTATGTTCCTTTTGATGTAGCCCAGGCTTTCTGGGCTGCAAGTGCACCTTGCAAGCTCATGTTGAGTTTTTCATCAACCATCACTGCCAAGTCTTTCTCTGCAGGGCTGCTCTCAATCACCTCTCCTTCCAACTTGTAATTGTGTCTGGGATTGCTGTGAACTCTTTATCCTGTTTGAAAAATGACTATTGGAAACATATTCGTTTCTTTTTAGAGTTTTTTAATTTGTCTAGCTTTGAGAAAGTAAGAAGCGTAAGTTAGGAAGAAGGCTGGTGAAGACATACTGCCCCCAGGTGTCCGTATGGGGATTAATTTGATTAGGAGGCAGCAATATCCCTTACGAAAATATTTTTCTTTTTCTGCCCAAGAAATCAGATTCTCTGCTTTTATCACAGGTGTCCAAAGTCTTTCACTTTATTTTAGGATGTAAAGTATCATCACAAGGACTAGAAATTGATAAGATCAAGTTTTGGGCACTGACCAAATACACAAGCTGATTTTTGTCAGGAAACTTTTACTTTCTGTTTTAATTTGGGACAGGCAAACTTTTAATAAATAATTTGCATACAGCTAATGGTTTTGAACAAATCAAATTAGAATCTTACCTAGCTTATTTACAGTAACTAAGACAACAAAATTGGGGGTTATTCTGAGAGGAGAGGCAGGGTGAGACGTAAAAACAGCAATGAAGGAAGCATGGTTTCTATGCCTTGAAGAGCCATAACACACACAAANCAAAAAAAAAACCCAAAAAAAACCACAACAAACAAAAAAACCCAAGCAGAAACACAGCAAAGAAGATATTCTCTAGAGGCCAGAAGGGTAATGTTCCTTTATCTACATCCATTAACTTAATTCTCTGAACATGACAGTTCACATATTTCCTATGAGATACATTGGTCGCTGTGTGAGGAAGTACTACTGTGTGCCTGAAGCAGATAGCTCTTGGTGGGATCATGTGCTCTTTGCAAAACTCACAGAAGTTTGATTTTAATGGTAGCTGCCCTTTAATACCTCAAAACTCTTTCATCTTCCTCTATGTGTTCTCTTAAAACTCATTAACCTGAAGTGCCTTTGTTTGCTCTCATGCAAACTTTCAAACACTGCTTGAATATTTATGGCTTCTGTTCAACTTTGTGCCTACCAGGATTCCCAGGTACTCTCCTAAAAAGTAATTTTCCAGCTGTTAGGTCCCTATCGTATGGGATCATAGAGAAAGAAAACAAAGAGATTTTAGTTAGGAGAGAAAGGATTATTCAGTCAAGGCAGGAAAGATGTATTAACATTTCTAAAGTGCAACAAGTAGCAGAAGCACAGTAGTTTTGAAAAAAAAAATTGCTATGTAAGCATTTGTCTTAGGGAAAAAAAGCTGATGTTGCTATTAGGGAAGCAATCATATATATTATTGGTTAGTAGACCTTTGAACATTGGCTACCCAGGCTCATGCTGTTTTAACCTGACAGTGAAAATATTATAAAAGGTGTGTACACTTTTAATAAATGTTTCTGGACATACCACGTCTGGGCACCATGCCTAATATTTTGCATAGTGCCTGGAGTTGTTCTCTCTTGGTTGTAGGATTTTGCACTACATTTTGTTGTATTTATTGATGTTTCTCCACCCTGTCCAGGTCCCTCTGGATGGCACCACAATCCTCTGTAGTATCAGCCACTTGTGGGTTTATATCATCAGCAACCTTGCTGGGGGTACCCTCTGCTCCTTTATCCAGGTCATCGATGAAGATATGGAATGCCATAACACCCAGTGTGGACTCCTGAGATACACTTCTAGCAACTGGCCTCCAGCTGAACTTCATGCCACTGATCATAGTCCTCTGGGCCTATCCATTCAACCCACTCTGCTATCTGCCCACCTAGCCCATACTTCAGCAGCTTCTCTGTGAGAATTTTATGGGAGACAATGTTAGAAACACTAATAAAGTCTAGGTAGTCAAGTAGGAAATATCTGCTGGTGTCCCCATTTCTTCCAAGTCAGACATTTCATCACAGGTTATTAGGCTGGGCAAGCAGGACTACTTTGTGAATCCATGCTGAGGGGTTGTCCTAGTTTCAGACAGGACAGAGTTAATTCCCTTGCAGTTGCTGGGAGGAGCATGGAGCCTGGAGCAGTAAGGGCATGCTTAGGTTGTTATTCAATACCATAATACAGGGCATGACCTTGGGTGGAAGAAAAAAGGAATGCGACACAAAGCCATTGACATTTTGCTCCTTTTTTCAAGGGAAGCAAAGCAGTGAACATAGCGGTGGAGTGCATGGTGTGGGTGATCCAGAGTGGAGGTTTCTCAGTCCTTGTTTTACTTTCTCTTGGGTTTGGGAAAAAAAATACTTCAACTGTGGTAACATCTGCCATTTTCTCCCTTTGCTTGGGAAGCCACATGGCACTGGCCATGGTAACAATGGGTGGGTTGGATTTCTGTCGCCATTTTTTGCAAGTAATTACCCTATTTCATATCCTGTTGTTATTAGTATTATTGGTATTACTCTTTATTTTCCTCATCTAATTGCTGTTCTGCTAAATTGTTATCTCAACCTGTAATCTTTGCCTTTTTGTTCTTTTTTTACTCAAAGTGGTGGTGGAAAGGGAAGAGGTAGCTTGGAGCTTAATTTTCAGGTGGTTTTAAACCACAACACCAGTCCTTCTGATCAGCTTCTTGTTCTTCATGTGCAAGGAATGGTTATTCCATCACCTTCCAAAGTGTTCCCAGGAGCTGTTTTAGTAAACATATTTCAAGAAGTAGTGTATATCTGGATACAAATATAGATACAAAACTTGCATACAATAGTTAATTTACCATAATTTAAATGTCGTGAAGTTGCATTGAAAACAAGAACATCTAATCCTAAGCAGGTTGCCAAAAGTGCTGTCCCACTTCTTAGTAAAAAAAAAAAGTAAAACCTCAATTGTTTATGTCTAGAAAAATTGCTTTACTAGATAATTAACAGTCCCAAATGGGCTTGCTTCTAATGATTCCAGCACTGCCTAAGATAGTGCGGAGAGATGTGCTGGTTATGCACAGGAGCAGCCATTTGGAATGTGGTTTGCCAAAGGCTGTAGGTGCTGGCCATCTGGATGATGGTGGAGAATTGCATATGAAGCATCTCTGGATAGCCTCTCAGGAGTCAGTGACCACTTCCTTGGGTAGAAATCTTGCCAACCGGCCTTCACCCGTGCCACTCCCCAGTGGGCTCTTCACTTTGGTTGCTTTTGTATTGTGTGAGTTCTGTAGCATAGAGGGAATTAAACTGGGATGATACTCGGGACCAGTGGCAGCTCTTTACATGACTCATCACAGACACTGGAAATATGTTAACATGCTTGCAAAAAGATTTGTGATTCCTCACAAATTGTTCTTTTACTCTGCTCTATATTGTACAGAAGAAACTGCATTGTTAGAGTAAAGCAGTCATCCAGTCCTTGTTTTTCCTTCCCATGTCTGTCTGTATAACAGCTTCAGGATATTGTACTTCTAAGCATGCATTGAGAATAAACGTTATTGCCATATTTAGCAAATTAGATTGAGCCATTTATGCTTGGTATCTTTCCATCAGGAATCTTGGAAAATGCCCAGTATGCAGTGCATGTATGAGGTTTTTGCCCTCTGTACATGGGCAATAAATTTTTATATTTGGCATGTGTCTTCTATATTTTCATTAGTAAATCAGCATAGTTTTGCTGACTAAATTAGAGATCTGCTGGTGATTTGTATGTGTGTGCACTCACATCTGAATTTTCCATAACCTGCACATGCAAAAGTTAAAAATTATTCTCTGTGCTTTGTCAATTGTTTTGAGAAGTTAAGGAATCTTGATGTCAGAATTACACAACCTATTGATATTTTTGTGAAATGGTTTAGGAGACAACCTTGTTCCTAGCAAGATAGCCAAGTAGATTACTAAAATCTTATTCCAGTGATACAGAAAAATGTAGATAGATTAAAAATAGATATATCGAATTACATATTTACATATTAAATATAAATTGTCCTTTGTTGTAAACAAATAGATTAATCAGCTATGAAAAGGGAGTTAGGAATGAAACAGATAAATATACTTATAAAGCAATTTGTACATTTATGAAATACATGATCTTAACATCATCTTTTTATTGTTTAACACAATTATGTCTGCAACAAATGGTTCTCTTACTGAGTTTGCCTCCCATATTAATTGCTTGTTGAAATATGTAATACCTTTAGCATAGTTTTGGAAGATTTTTTTTACTTCAAAATAATTTAAAAATATCTCTATCCTTAAAAAAAATGATGGTGGGATAAAGATGAGTATAATCTAGAAAGTATGTGAATATGTGACCAAAGCTCTGTTAAAATTTAAGGTGAATATTTCAGAATACTCATGAGAATATGTGATGCCTTTTATTTTTTTAAAGGCCATACTTCCTTCTTTCTCTTGAGTGAATCTAATTTGGATTATTCAGAGTGGATTTTTAGCTTTTCTACAGCTTTTTTGTAACCTAACCTGACATCTTTCCTTCTCTTTCTTACATATTTACTCCCTATATGTGCATCTTCACACTTAATATTATAACATTTATGTTACTGCATTTCTAAAGTTCACAGTTTTTCTGTGTTTCAGAAATATTTCTAATTATGTTTTTCAGATAAAGCCTTCAGCCTTCACAGCCTATTTCAGTATCACTACTTTCCACAGAAGCTTCAGCCTGTTTATGTTTGACTCATTATCTGTTCAGTGTAAATCACATTTTATTTCAGTCTATTAATGAGATTAATTGAAAATTAATTAAATTGTAATTATATTGTCTCCTACCAGAGAGACACCTGCGATATAAATTGCATTGTATGTTTTTTGGTTTATTTTTTATAATAAATAAATAAATAAATAAATAAATACATTGGTCTCACCTAGATTATTTACCTATTGCTGACCACTGAAAAACTATGGGAGGAGAATTCTTTACTTGATATGGAACAATTTATTTGTCATTTAGCTGAAGTTCTTTCTGAAGTGGCCTTCTCCTTACATTTTTTTCATGGTAAGCATATACGGGTCTTTGCAAGGACATTTAATCATCAGTAATCTTCTTCTCAGATTTCTTACCTCATAATCTTATACTTCCCAATAAAAGAGAACATAATAGGTGAGTCTTATTAAAATACTTAGTTCTGCAGAACAACCAGACGTGTTTGTAGTACACTCTCTCTGTTCCTGAAAAACAAGACAAAAAATATGACTCAGTTTCTATAAATCATCATCCTTTTAACAGGTCTTTCATTTGAAGTAGTTTGCTTCTACTGTTGAGCTTTGAGTCACACAGTAATTCTAAAAGAAAGACAGAAAAAATATGTCTAGACAATATGCTGTCCTAGTTGCAGAACTGTAAAGTGAGATAAATTGAAGGTTTGCCCTTTCTTTGTTGTTTTTGCAAAGAGCATCAAAATATTGTCTGCCTATCAAGGTGTGTAAGTCTAACCTGCATGCTGAAAGGAATTAAAATTGAAAAAAAAAATTTGAAAAGAAGACTAAAGGGTTATGTTTGCAATCCTTATTATATACCTTCCCCACTACCTTTCAATCTCTGGGCTCTATCTGGTCACCCAATGACTCAGTTGGGAAATATAAATAGAAAGCTCTGACATAAACCTTTCTAGAGAGGAACGATCTCCCTCCTATTGAGATAAACTTGGTAAGACACAATGTACACTGTAGATAAAACATAATTTTCAACTTATTTGCTTTGTTATTATTTCAATTTTATTGGTGTTTTTGCCTACCATTCTCAAAAATGAGCAAGAAAATTATGATGCATCAGGCCCTGACCTTTATTGCCCTTGATAAATTAATCAGTGTTTTTGCTCCATGCCTGTCTTGGTTTAGCAGACTTTAGTTAAGGAAAACAAGAGAAAAACAGACAAAATTATTCACTATTTACTAAACTCATATGAGTTGTTCAAAATTATTTGAGGGCCCAAAGAGCCCATAACTCTGAAACAGAGGTAATCAAAAGGTGTTTCTTCTCTCAAGAAATAACTCTCTGAGGGAATGAGACAGACAAATAACCACAAAAGATACAAGTGTATCTTCCTGTCTTAGCAACTTCTTCATCTTTTGACAAAGCAATAAATCCTAGCAAATACAGAGGAGAGCGAAAGAGAAAGAGAAAGAAGACGATGTAGCAATTCTCCAGACTATTCTCCCAATGTTCATAACTAAAGGTCAGACTGTTTCAGATATACCATCCTGATGTATTTTTCTTGGACAAATATTTGTTCACCTCTTACAGATCCTGCATAAGGTTCTAACATCTGCAGTATCCTGAATCGAGAAATTTGAAAGCTCAACTGCAATTGCCTAAAGTGACCTTGCAAGAGACTACAAATAATTGTCCTGCATTTGCCTTCTTTTTGTCCCTCATAATTCAACTTTCAGGTCTCCAGCAAATCCTACAAATCCTACCACCAGCCACTTGTGGATTGACATGTAAATACTTCTCCTGAAAATATTTTCTTACTGGTAGAAATCCAGAATGGGTATACCAGGAACAGCTAAATAGCCTAAAATTCTCCTGCCTATAGAGAGTATATGGTGGTTTGTGAAATCAGGAGAGAGGGTGAATTGTGTGAGAACGAGTACGTATTTTCCAATGAACACACTAGAAAACATTGAATGAAGCTGTTGTGGAAAGGCCGAAAACAAACCAAAGGTGGAGGTCTTTTGCATGATGTTCAATTAAACTTTGGGACTTTGCTGCCATGACCTGCTATGGAGAGAGAATTTGCATGGATTCAATAAATTTATGATCAAAGCAGCAGGAAGAAAATCCTCTGCAAGTTATAGTACACAGGCATTGCATTCAGTCAGTAAGCCCTAGACCTCCATGTTTTTGAAGGTTACAAGGGCATTTGAAAAAACTACAGCATGCTCATTCTGATCTAATTTTCCTACTTAGGCATCCACTACAGGCAGGTATTAGAGCGTGTGTAATGCATTAGATGGACCATGGATCTATGCAGCCCGTGGGATCTGCACTCTCTTGGGCTTGGTTTGTCACTCCAGTTTCTCTGTCTTTACATTCTCTAAGCTATCGCAAAAATGAAGAAAACATAAAAACGGAGATTAGCATCACAGTCTTTTTATCAGGGACATCTTGGATGATGGTTGCCTTCTAAAGGCTGCAGAATTTTTTGGACTGTTGACCCCTAAAGTGGTTATATTCCTGTAGCTGATGCAGGAGCTGCCAGTACAGTTAATTTGAGGCCTCTTAACTGAAAAATCCCTTTAGCAACATGAGCTCCTCTCTCTGCCAGGTCACTTGCCTGTGAAGCGTAGATGCTGACAGTAATGTCTTTGAAAAAAACCTGCCCTTTGGAATTACTGCAGAAAACTTTGCTTTTTCTTATAATGAGAATTTTCCACAGTAGAATGTCTCATCTGGAAAATACAGCTTGCCATTAATATTATTTCTTCTAAGATTTTGAAGTTAATGGTAACATTTTAACCTATCTGTAAGTCTAGCAAGAACTAGAATATGTACAAATCCAAATACAAATGATGGTACCTCAATGTACAGAAAAATCCCTTTTCTTTCCAGCCACCTAATTGTATTATTTCTTAAGTTTTGCTAGATATTTGTGTAGATATTAGTCCTTTTTTTCAGCCTTAGCTTTCTACAGAATTATTTGCCTATTATTTACAATTCCAGCTGTATTTTTCAGGCAGAAAATTACATTCATAAAATGCTGTGAAGCCAAGTAGATTTTTACGTTACTGTCTTCTGCAGTGTGTATGGTGATTCCTTCAACCCAAGTATTAAATATAATTCAAGAGGATAACATCTATTAGCATTGTTTCATTGTCCATTTAAAATTAGATATCTGATCCTGTAACTATAGGCACTCTAAGTGTAGTAGATCCAGGCCAGAGAGGAGGAAATGATAATATCCACAGGGGTACATGTGATCTGATGCCTGAAAGGTTATGGTATGAAACAAACATCATTATTTTAGAAATAAGGGTGCATTTGAAAGCCTATTTGCATAAATACTATTAAAATCTTTGACGCACCTGCTTCAGGCATTTATGCTAGAAAATTTAAGAGACTCTCTTTCACACATGTCAGTCAAGCTATTCTTTTACAGGTTATTGCTATTGAGAAGTCTGTAATTTCAGAGGTCAAGGCCACAGATATTTTGTTTGTTTTGTTTTCTTTATTCTGCTAACCTCACTAATGAGAAGAGGAAGTGGTGGGTGACTATCACAATTGAGGATTGATTTTACCAGCTGCTGTTAAGAAGGGTGTCAGCCCCTCCACAAATTGCACCCTCATTACCCAGATTTTCATCAGCTGATTCTCTAATGCAGCAGTCTTCAAAATTTTTGATCACACACTCCATCACTCAAAAGATTTGCAGCACACCCCTTATATATTTTTATTTTTAATAAGTTATATATATTTACTGTTATACTATTATGCACACTATTATGCATGCACAAAAACAGAGATTAAAAAAAGATGAGATTAAGATAAATTTTGAGGTGGTTTTCTAAAATCTTTCTTATTGACAATACAAAAAATACTTTTCCCCCAAATCCGAACATGAGGACTGTCCTGTGCATGCACCCCACTTTAGAGACCCATGCCCTTGTGAATCAGTTTGGACACTTTAGAAAACTAACCCTGCAAAACAAATTGCTTGATTATTGCTGTATGAGCTCTCTGAACAATCTTCCTGAGAGCTTACAAGCAACCTGGAGGATCAGGAAGCATCACATTAGACACAGGGAGGTGTGGCCATCCCAAGTGCAGCAGCTAGGTCATCAGAGCCAGAGCATCATCCCCTGCCTAACTGCAGGAGCCCAGAGCCTCCGGCTCCCTTCCATTTTTTTTAATTGCAAACTGGTTGAGTTAACTTTTCTCAGGACAAAATTGCCTCTATGGCACCCTATGTTATGATTATTGAAGCCTTAGTGCTTGAACCCTGAAGGAAGCTTGAACTGCAGATTTTCAGGCACTTCAAAAACTGGAATTTACCATGAGCATAATAAGGGATAGCTTTATGTACTGTGCCCCCTAAGGAAAAAAAAATAAAAAAGTGGATTACAGACAAGTTTTAAAAGCATAAAATAAACGTTTTGTATCAAGGTAAAGGTTAAGAACATCATCACTCATTGTGAACTAGAATATAGGCAGACTCATTTGACTTGTTTCTATCATCTTTATTTTCATCTCCCTGCACAGAGAAGCAGACAGCTCTATGTGTCATCACTGAAGCCAGAGCTCCTCTTTCTCTTCTCCCTGTACTTGTATGAACTCTCTGCCAAGCCCCAGCAATCAGGGACAGAGACATCATAAACGTGACCAGGATATGGCATCTCCTCACAGTAGCACTCAGTCATGTCTCAGCACACCTCCACAACAGCACTAACTGGTGTCACAGCCCCTCTGCCTTCATAGAAGTGAAAGCACCTTAGACCTACAGGAGGGTTTAGCACTCACAGCACTGGATGTTGCAGCATCTCCTTTTTTGCTACGTGCCTCAAAGAAATTTACAGAAAAATTCATCGTGGTGAGTTAGGAACCACCTATACTTCCATATGGCACATCAAGATTTCTATTAGGAAACACTGAAGACAGTGATAGCTGGAAACTTGCTGCTACCATATTCAAAATGCATAACTGCAAGAGCTGTCAATGAGATGAACTCAGATATCCATTTAAACTAAGTTAATTTGTTTAATTTGGGCAAAAGAAAGTAAGGAAAAAAGGAACCCCTGCCTTTGGGAACTGACAATATCCAGAGTCTAATTCTTCTTCCTCAATTGCAATAAGACATATCTCTTCTTACTGCCTATCTACACTGAAATAATACAATGCTTCCCATGGAGACAAAACTCCATTTTTCATGGACTAGAAAAGATAATGATGAAATGGAAGTCCAAACAGCAAAAACACAGACCGACAACTTGATCTGCACACTCAGAAATATTCTGTATGAACCGTTTTTGATGAAATGGATCTCTGTCAGCTGATATCCTTCTTTGATTCTGCAGTCATAAAATAATGTCCTTGTTCTGACATTTCAACTTCCTGTCACAGCTCATCCTTTCCAGATTCATTTGGATTGAGAAAGTTGTCAATCTTGTGGTGTAATCAATGTACACTACTCCTGGTAGCTGTCAGTGCTACCTGAAGTGAGTCTCATGTATATTAATGCTGAAATTTTATTAAAGCTTTTGTACAGATAATATGATACCTGGTGGGACACTAAGGAAGAGAATACGAGACATCAAGACTTATAAGTGAGAGTGGTGCAAACGACAGAATGATGGTGAAAGTCCTTTATTCATTGTTCAATTTCTCTTTCTGTTGGAGAAACAGCCAAAAACAACCCCAAAAAACCAAAACCCAAAAAATCCCAAAGCCTCAAGCCAGTGAGTAACTTCAGCTTCTCTTCAATAAATGATTACCAATTTGATCTTTCCCTCTTTAATTGCTAATGAATCATATAAAATATTAATTACTGCTCTTGTATATTAGGATAGACATCTGTGAGTCCATTACAAACATACTGCTGCAACATTTGATACTATTGTGAGATTAGGGTCATTTTGAAAAGCAGTCTCTGGGGATGAGGAGTTTTGCTGAACTGCTGGTAAATTGGAGAAGACAGTAGAAATTAGAGTGATTTCATTGGTTAGGTCAGCAGAGAGAGGTGGCTTGTAGGCTGCACACTAATATCTATGCTGCCTTCAGGTCTGTCAGCTAAAATTAATGATTCACTGCAAACTAGAAAGGACTGTTTTCTGTGAGCTGCTGGGGGATAAAACAGCTTTGCAAGGTCACATTCTGTGCACACTGTTCCTCATTAACCTCCGCCTGGCCTAATCACCAGCGAAAACCAAAATCCCCATGTAGACATATGATAAAAGGCAGTAATATCTGATTATATTTGGGAGACCAACAGGAGGTCAGAGAGCTTATTTTATGAACAACGTTTTTAGCTAGATAAGACCTGGCAGAGCATTAAAACCTGGGTTTTAATGGAATTAATGGAAACAAAACATTAATATATTTCATATCTAAGAACAGAGTATGGTCCTACGATATTCACTTTATAATATGCATTTCTTTTTTAAAAAATACATATTTCATTTGCATTTCAGCTTGCTTTCTTAATTTTCCACTGTTCATCAATATTAGCTACAAAGAAATATTTTCTGTATCTAAAATGATAGACATCTAAATTATCTAAATCATTAAAACTAACACCTTTTTGTTGTTGTTGTTCTATTGAGATTACTACAACAGAGTTTGTAGTAAGAGGGAGGAGAGGAAAAGATGCTGGCAGAGACTTTCAATTTTTGCCAGAAAAGAGTATATTTTGACCTTCAGCCAGGATATTCATCCCAAACCAAACGCCATATTCAAAAAAAATAGACACGTTATGTTTTCATTTCTTCCAGAAATTTAGACATGGTATTAAAGATCTTGAGATACGAAAGGAATTGTGTGTCCCTCAAGGGACTCAGAAGAAAGCATATAAAACAAACTTTAGAAAAAAAATCCATAAATATTTTAGAACTAGAGAGGTTGAAGACTTAAAAAAAGCCCAAATAAAGCTAAAATAATCAAGAATTATTTCAAATAATAACACACGCTTAGTCAACACAATAGAAAATATATTCTGTTCACACTATAAATTGACATAATGATATTTCAAATACCACATTCTTAGCCAACAAACTAGAAAATGTATATTGTTCACATGATATACATTGGTATAATGATGTTGCCCAGTTGTCAGCAAATTAAACCAGGCACTGTACACACAGCCCATTTTCCAGTGAACTCAGTCAGCTGCAAAGCGGCCACATCTTGGCAGCCCCTTGGAGCTGCTATCTTTCCCAGAAAGGAAGAACCATCTGAGAGCTCCTCAGGAGCTTCTGGCTTTCTCAGTTTATCTCTCTAGTGGGATGCTCTGGGCTCTAAATACATTTTGAGTATGCTGATGGGATTTTTTGATTTGACCCATTGTACCTTATAAAATAGACATCCTCATTCTCTCCAGAAAAGTAATGAAAATCTGGTATTTAATATGATGCATAAGAGCAATGCTTTCCTTTTATTTTTTACACTATTTTAAAGATTTTCATAAAACATTATTTAAGATATATAGTAAATTATGAGAGTTCCCTGACATCTTTGTAATATAGATACAAGTTAGATAAAGAATCTGCCGCTCTTTCTATCACAGTGGAAAGGATCAAACATACTTAGTGAACTTTATTCTTGTTCCTAAATTGAAATATAGGGAGCCATTTTGTTGCAATGTATCATAATAAGTGAAAGCATACCAAACAGTAGTTTTCTGCATATATTGTATATGTTACATATTTATGCTTTTATAGAATTATGGTGCTTGCCTAATGCTTCATTAACTCCATTCTGGAAGGTCATGTCTTTTGTACTGGCACAGCACATTATGAACTAACACGGTTGACAACAGTGAGTTATAATGTTGGAATAACACAGTAACATTTTTCACAGTGATTCTAATACGATCTGACAGGGAGAGTGTGTGAAGGCTGTGCAGAAGGTGATTATCTAAAAACTGCTACTCCACGGAACATTTGCAAGGATGTTTGCACAGATCTGCTACTCACAGAGTGTTTCTTTTGAACAAAATCTGTGATGCTTGAAAACAGTTGTGGAAACAAATAGAGCCTTGCCAGGGAAAAAGAGATCTATACCTTTTGCAACTGATATAAATCAATGTTTCAAGCATTGCATCCTTTTCCTTCCTTGTTGAAAAAAGCCAGTGAAGAAGAGGTGGTCCAGATTCATCCTGGTGCTATCTTCCAGGGTTTTACTGTGATGCCGGACTAGGGGGAGATCTTTAGCTCAGGCTGCTTCACAGAGAGCAGCTTTATGGCTACTCTGTCAATTCTTAGTTGCTACTGGACCCATCTCTGTCTTAATGAAATCCAGATGGAGTAGGATAAATAGATGTCTAAGCTGGGAGGCTGACTGAAGTGCCCAGAATTAGGATAGAAAATGTCAGGTCTGAAAATCCACTGCTGTTCTTCCCTACCCTCCCACTCCCTTCTCAGTAACATTGCTGTCTTTGGTCTCACGCTTCCCTATCATCTGTTAGCTGTCAGAAGACTGTCTCTTTGTAAAACAAAACAAAATACTTCAGAAACGTAAGTAACTTAATTCTTTGAACAGAAAGCAGTCCTATCTCCTGTGATGTACATGTTGCCAAATGCTGGCAGAAAGAAAACTGACTAATAAAATTGGTGCAGAAATTTAGAGATATTACCTAATTCTCATATAGAAAACAGTAACATCCCTTAAAAGCTTCAGGGATGAGAATGATGGGCACAGTAGCAGTGTGAGTGCCATTTTGTCTTTGCTGTCAGGAGGCTCAGCTGAGTGCCTCAGATTCGTGGCTACAGCCACAGTGTTCAGGGTATCCCTGTGTTCAGGGACATCCCGGTGCTCAGGTCATCCCTCTGCTCAGGACATGCCGGTGCCCAGGTCATCCCTCTGCTCAGGACATCCCGGTGCCCAGGTCATCGCGGTGCTCAGGGCATCGCGGTGCTCAGGGCATCCCGATGCTCAGGATATCCCGATGCTCAGGACATCCCCGTGCGGCCGCCGCTCTCGAGTCTCGGGGCTCTGGGCACTGCGGGGCTCTGCGGACCGACAGCAGTTCGTCCCAAACCTGCAAACAGCGGTGGCAAAGTGACACCTTCCGGCCAAAGGGAAGGTTTGCAAAGCGCCCAAACGCTCCTGTGGCTCGGATGGTTGCAGGCGTGGAGACCGATTATTGTCGCCCCTGTAGTCTCTGTTTTCTTTTAAAATATTGGTAGCTAACTGCTTTCTACCGGTAACATTCAGCCGCCTAATGCTGGCAATCATAATAACTGCACTGCTGCTGTTTGGCCAGTGATGTTTTAGAATTGGGGTGAACTAAATAAATCAACACCAACCATTTTTTTAATCCCTTATGAATATTCGTTTAAAACCTAATTTATATTCATTACTTAAGGAAACGGAGGATGTGAAGATCTCTAGAGATGTGTGGTAATGGTATCACCATTACCTTGTCCCAGTGCTATTGTGGCAGGCACAGAAGTGCTCCATGTGACACACACTGAACTTCTCAAGCAATGTGGGGTTCCACAGATTGTGACACAGCTGCCAAACACCAGCACCCAATTTCTTTCACAGTCTGAAAATGATAGATAAGGCTGCTGAGTGTCTGAAGCATTCCAGGATTAGCTAGTTAACAAAAACTTTATATTATTCTTTCTAAGTACTAAATTTGCTAGAAGTCTTTAGAAAGTCTACCCTTGATGGAAATGCTATCATAATGGCCATTGATTAATAGAATTGGTGGTGAGAGCAGGGGGAATAGAGCAAGATGTGGTTTTGGTTGGTTGACTCAGCTGTGTCAGTTCTGTACCTTTACACTGAGAGCTTATGAACTGTTGTAATGAAAAAATACTATTCTTTTAAACATGACCTAGAACCTATATTAAGTCAGCCAAATGGCTTTAATTCAACTTGTAATAAGTCAAGGTGGGGAAATGAAATAGACTAGAACCTCATTTTCTCCTAACTTGTGTGGTTGGGCAGGTCAATAGTCAAGAAAAATATTCCCCAAAAGCAAGCAATCAATCAATGTTAGCAGTATATTGATACCCAAGTAAGAGACCATGATCATGTTCTGATTCAATATGTTGGTGCTTTGCCATTGCCCATAATTTTACCCAGGTAAACCTTATAGATCTTTCCCTTTGGGGATCTCCAATTATTCATCAAACCACTGTATGGAAATCTCACTTCCACTTACAGGATTTTTTTCAAATACTGTGTTAATGCTGTCTGCTTGCAGAAATCTCTTCTGTCATATTCTTTTCAGCAACAATCTCTGTCTGTGGATGTTTGATAAAACCACTGCACCATGTCTCATCCTAGGTTGCATTTTTGCCTTCTAATCATGTTTCTGTCATCCTTTCCATTCAGTGATGAGAATGAGTAACTCTTTATAACTAAGTGATACTGGATAGTTTCAGTCAGAAATTGAATGACAGCACGTGCTATCAGCTATTTCTTTGTTGTCATTAGAGCTGACTAAGAAACAGTTTTTTTAATTCAGTTATCAAGTTTTGATAAACAGGATGTAGAGTTTCTTTCATTGGTACTTTTTGTTTAATTGCCAGGTAGTTTAAATAAATAATTTCCTGACAAACTCACATCAAATGTCAATATAATGTTTCCTGACTTGCTTCTCCCTGTTTAAATAACTTCCCAGCTGCCTCACTCGGTCCCTGTGTTTTGGGGCACAGTTTATCATGTATTTTGCTACAAGAATCTCCTTTTCAGAGGCTGGGAGTCACCTGTTACTCAGGCTGCTGGTGAGCAGGGGAAAGGAATTTTTGTGACCTTTTTGCTATTGCAGAAACCATTCTTCCATTTCTCCATAAGAACAACATGAAGATATTTTCTTCTGGATAAATTAATTTAAATATAGGCTACACTGATCAGTGAAATTATTGGACTGACGAATGAGTCAACAGAGATACACCACCAGATTCAATCCTGAATCAGTTTTTTGATATCCAGGTTCTATTCATCAATGACAAAACAGGTTGCACCAGTGCCTTTACTCTGATTCAACTCTAATCACATAGGGTATAAATACCTAGTTACAAGGTACGCCTTCAACACACTGTGAAATTATGTGAGATAATTTGCTGTTATTAATAATTTTACTAAAGGAAATTATAATCTTGAATTCCCATTTGTGGAGTACAAAATGATGAAAAGTTTATTTTGCTTGATTTCCTCCCATATATATAGATAATTATTTATCTCTTTTTTGTGCAGCTTTAGCTCTTTTTTGATTAATAGACAGGTAGTGATGAAATTTTACACTATATGATGGACCAAGGATCAATCTCCCAGGTGGACCTTAGAGTAGAAGATTAGATTTCATCTTCTGCTAAGATTTGTGGAAGAGAGATGAAAAAGCAAATAACAGCCTTGAATCTGACTATATTGCTGTTTCATCTTGCATGAAAAGCCTTTACTTCCAGAAAAAACCCAAATCTTGAAATTTACCAGTGGCAAATAAGGATTATTCGAAAAACTGTAAAATACCAAAAGAAATATATTTGCTTTACCTATTGCCAACCATTGACAGATATATGCTTTAAAGAATGATATATTTTACACTAAGGTTTTCTGTGGTAGGGGAGGAATTGTATTGCTTAAGTAGTTGCTCTCATTACTTAGGCCTCTGCTTTTTGACTCCTGCTAGAAATTTACTGTCAATTAACTAAGTGGGAAAGAAGTTTGATAAGATTATGACAGTCTTGTAGGAAAAAAAGAGGTTTTGTGGTTTGTTTCTGGGCCAGTGTTGGAAAGGAGACTCAACCTTGCAAAATGTTGGTGCACAGGGTTTGGATGGGATGAGTCAATGTGTGTCCTTCACTGCAGCACATACAGTGCTTGCTTCAAAATTGTGGCCGAGTGGCAAAACAATGTTGATAACACAGCAGTGTTTTGGGCACAGCTGAACAAAACTTGCAGTGTCCAGGGTTTCTCTTTTGAGCTCTGACTCCCCAGAGAGTAAATCCAGGGTGGGCAGGGCATTAGAGGGCCACCTAGTCAGGACAACTCTCTAACTGACCAAAGGAATTTTCCACCCCATAGAGCATCCTTCTCTCCAATAAAGGCTCAGAGAAAGTATGAGATGTGGCAGAGGATATGATATTTGCCCTCTCAAGCAGCTGTTACACAGGTTGAGGCCCTGGTTCCCCGGAAGAATTTGGACATCTGCCCACCAATGGCCGGCAGTGAATGGATTCCTGTTTTTGCTTTGCTTGCATGCACAGCTTTTGCTTCCCCTATTAAAGTGTCACTGTCTTGATGCCAGAGTGGTTTTGCCTGCCTTCCATTTCCTCCATGTCTCACAGG
This sequence comes from Cyanoderma ruficeps, assembly GCA_008694505.1. NCBI lineage: Eukaryota > Metazoa > Chordata > Aves > Passeriformes > Timaliidae > Cyanoderma > Cyanoderma ruficeps. Next base: position 1,295,096 of record VZDJ01000010.1, read on the forward strand.
GAAGCAGAGTGAGCAGCTGTGTGGGTTTTTGGGTGTTGGCCAGGGTCAAACCATCCCTACAGCCAGCTACCCAACAATAGGAAATGCATAGACATCTGGGGCATGTACCCCTAATACAGCTCTTCCAACACAAAAAATATAATTGAGGAAAAGAAAATCAATAGCATTTCAATTGTCTCTTCTGAAATATTTATTACTTGTCCTCATATGAAAAACCCTGAAGTACACAGCTTAATGGGTGAAGAATCATACTTACACTAGTAAAAACCTTGGTGTCTTTCTAAGGTATATAAATGTTTTCTAGATGGTATTTTTCACTGGGAAAAAATACAAAAATGGACAAACTGTACCTTAGTTTTCCTTGATCTAAAGAGTCTTTTAGTCCTAAATGGTGAAAAACAATCTTGAAAAAATGAAATCTGTATTGCACAGTTTTTCTATAATTATTGCAGCATTAACCCTGAAGTAAGGGAACAAGTGAAAATTCAGCATGTTTCTGCTGCCCTTAGCAGGCCACCAGAAAGGGTATGAGTGTGTAGCAGCCACATAGTGATATGCTCCAGGGATATCTGCCATGATTTGACCCACCCTTCGATTAGACTGTCCTTGAGACAAAGGCTCTAATCAGTACTTAATATTGGCAGACCTTTCATTTGTGAATTTACATAATTACTTTTTAAGCTTGTCTAAGCTTTGATATTCATAATATGCTGCACCAGATAGTTCTCAGTTTAATGACATCTCGTGGGAAAACTACAACCTAAAAATCTGTACATAAACTAGCTTTTGGGGTTTTTTAATCAATTTCTGTTATTTGCCACCTAATCTTGCTTAAAATGCTTTTCTTCTACAACTCTGAGAGCTCATTTTCAGATTCATCGTTAACTTAGTCAGCTCACTAAGCAACCTTCTTGCTTTTACTACTATGTCGAATATCATGGATCTTGGTGTTGATCCCTGCACATTAATCAAATTTTTCTGTTTCTTGTTAAATCAGTTGTTGTTCTACAATAGGTCTGTTGTTTTTTCCCCTTGTATCTGCAGACACTGCTAGTACGGGACCTTGTAAAAAAAATTTGGAAGTTGAACACACCATTTCACTCTTTTCATGAGTTTATGGTTTCTTTGGAACAACTCCAGTACCTTTCTGTGGTGACACTACTCCGATACTGACTTTTCCTCAGTGTACCATCTATATTAATGTCTGCTGATTTTACTTTTTACTGATGTATCAACAAACCTAAGCTTGACGACCTGCCTTTAACATGAAAGATTTCTTTCCAGATGCTTTCCAAACTTTTATTAATAATGAAGAGGGCAGGCTCTGATCTGAAAGAAAGGTTTTTCTGGATCTCTTGCCTGGTTTATTCATTCTAGCATTTTGGTGATTTCTTGGAAACACGAAGATGCTTTTCTGAAAGAACTGTTCTAAAGTGTGCTTGAATTTACCACCAGTGTTAGTTTTTTGCGGTGGTCCGGCGTGTCTCAGGCCCCCTGTCCCGCATTGCCTGGCCAGCCCTGACACCGGCTGCAGTGAAGGGACGGTTCGGTGTCCTGAGATACTTCCCCGATCCTGTGGGGCCTTGCCGCAGTGAGAGCGTGAGCAATGGCCAGGAATAAAGAGAGGACTCTGATGGGGAACTTCTGCTGGAGTTTATTGAGGCCCACGCAGGACCACGTGTCCACCAGAGTGTCTGCCCACGAGAGCGCAGATCTCCCTGGTGTAACACCTTAAGCATGGGGGTGGAGAAAGGGGGAAGGGTACGGTGGGGAACCAGTCATGGGTATGGAGGGGGTGACCCTGTACATAAATGACAAATATTATAACAAATCAATAACACAAGGGAGGGAACTCCTTGGATCCTGGCCCACCACTTGATGCCCTCACTGGAACTTTCTAGACACAGGGAGAGGCCCCGAAGTGACTGAGAGGACTCGGGGAATCCTTAACTCATGACTGACACATAACTATAACTTGGGGGAAACCATGAAGGGTTAAACATGGGGTACATGGACAAACCATTACAACTTATAAAAACAGAATAAAAACAAAGAATAAATACATACAGAAAACTGATAAAACCAAAACCACACCACTACAGCTTTTGTTATTCATCTCACTTGAAATCTATCAAACATCTTCAATTTCTCTGGCACGCATCTTTGGCTATGCCTGTTCTCAGTGGCTGTCCTTTCTGAAGTCCTGTCACTTCTGCCTCTCTGCTGCCTCATGATGTTCTGAGGGTGACATTAATTTTCCTCACTTTTCCTGCAGGTTATGCTCTCCTGCTTGCCCTACATAGCTGCTGAAACCATGGCCAGCCACACGGCTCATTTGTAGTGGGGTTTGTCCATGCTGTGATGGATTAGCAGCACAGAGTATTTTAACTTATACAGCTTTTTGGGGGAGAGGTCACTAGGAGGATAAGAGCAAAAACACATCATTCAGCTTTTGTAAAGGGTATCTGTGACCTGAAAAAAGCATTAAAAACTCTCTAGACTCAAAAGTCAAATGATACACAGTTTTTTTGTTTGGTTTTCATACATATTAAGACCATGATCTTAGAAAAGGCCATTATGTTGTGCAAAGATAGGCTTTTCCTAGTGTATTCTTGTAACTGTCACCTAATGCACATTGTTACTGTATATGTAAGCCGGGTCAGAAAAAAAAAAAAAA
>VZDJ01000010.1:1304233-1369954 GCA_008694505.1 Cyanoderma ruficeps
AAAAAATTCCGCGGATCAGGTCAGTCCCAGACTGCCTGCGAGTTCCCCTTGATGGGCTCGAGCCCCCTTTTCTCTGCTGTGACCTTTTTGGTAAAAACTTTTAGAAAAAAAATCTTTGTTCTATAGTCGGTCCTCGAGGAATCCCTCTACGCTGCCGGGCCACTTCTTATCAGTGGGGCGCCCCCCGAGCAACGTGGGATTCTCGTGGAAAAATCACGACTATATCACATCGGGGTGTCACCAAGTCTGTTATAAAAATCAGGACACAGATCTCTTAATCAAGATCTAAACTTTATTAAAATGAAGATTAGATAGATTATAGAGATCTTGAACAAAAAACAACAAAAAGACAATACAAAAGAAAGAAAAAATAAAACAAGCAAAAACAACAAGATGACACAATTTGGCCGAATTTTCATGAATCTGACAAAAATTCCTGTCACAGCAGAGTTCAAGTTCGATCGAACTGGGAGGCGGATATCAGACCAGCCCGCGCTGGGTCCGTGATCATCCACACTCCGACATGTGGTTTCCAAAGTCCAGTTTTTATACGGTTTATTTTTCCTCGGGCCAGGATTTTCTTTTGGAAATGGCGTTCTCATTCAGGTTCTGATGGTGTTTTTGCCGAACCTGAATGGGGTTCCGAGGGTTTGGCTCAGCCTGCTTTCAGTTGCAGAGAGGGTCCCTGTCCCCAGACATCCAGATGTAAGTTTTCGGGGTCCCCTCCTGAATAGGAGCAGTTTTGGCTGTTTTGATCCAGGGATGGGCTCACTCTCCTCTGAAAGCCTCAAGTATAATCTTAGCTGTTGAGGGCTGTGAGGACAGAGCCATTCGGTCTGGGGATGGGCCCATTTTCCTCTGAAAGCCCGCTGTGAGGACTGAGCTGGCATGTTCTTTTCATTTGTAGATTTGGCCCTGCATTCTTCCACGATCGCCTCTTGCCTCTTGCCTGTATTTTCTAACAACTTTAAGAGTTTATTTCTCAACCCCCCCAATCAATCTGTATCATTAATAACAAAGGCAAAGGACTTCTCATCTCAAGGAACAGAGACGTCTTCTCACTTCTTTCACTGGTGCAGGAGCTTCTCATCTTTTTCTCTCCGTTCAGACATTTCATGGGACCGTAGAGTCCATCACAAACACTTTTGCTCAAAAATTTACAAATTATCTCCCCAAATGCATATTTCCCATGATTTAACTGACAATCTACTAATAGAGTTCATTTCCACACTTCAAACAAGAAAGTCTAGCCAACAGGCAACTTTTTCATATTTCTTTTAATTAATCCTGTTCTCACTCTCTCCATCTGACTGTTATGCTAAGTCACTATGCTCACTCACTGTCTGTTCTCACTCTGGGAAGAGCCAGTGCTTTGGAAGTCCCATCTGCTGGCAAGAAGGAGTTAAAACTTGCCCAGACTTGCTATGGTCATGTGATTTCTGTTGGGCAGCAGCCAGGATTTTTAAAAGCCGTGGGAATGGGAAAAAAACCTCAAGCAGCAGATTTCGGAGCAGCCGGGCTAATGAAAGGTTCCTTGCTCCCACCCCTCCGTCTCATTCAGGGTGGGCCCAGCTTGGAGTGGCTCTCGGCTCCCCTGCCCCTGCTGGGAAAAGGGCCCAGGCCCACGGCCAGGCCTCGGGCCAGCTCCTCCCATAGCGGAGCAGCAGGGTGTTTTACAGCTGCTAAAAAAATCAGTCCGGGCTGAGATGGGGGCGCACCATCCCCACCCCCAGCCTGGGAGTCACCTGGCCAGGGGGCCTCCCGTGAAGGCCCCAGGCCCAAGCAGGCCGGGCCGTCCCAGCTCCCTCCAAAGGAGAGAGCCAGGACTGCCTTATCTCCTCTGAAGGTGGGAGGAAGAGAGAGCAATCCCAGGCTTTAACTTTTTTTAAGGCTGTGTGTGTTCCAGAGGTGTATCCTTGCATGCAATTGGCTATTGTGGTTGTCAGTTCAAAAGAAACCACCAATTGCACCCTCGCCATCTGTGCTAAACCAACACAGGAACTCTGAAGGGTTACAGGAAACAACCCTCAGAATAGTCACTAGTTCGTATGTCTGCACTGTCAAAGCCTGAGGCATGGCGGAAGTGAAAGTCACCTGAACAGCTTTTAAACACTTTATTTCCTCATAGTATCTCAGAGCATAGAGACATATGCAGATCATTCTGTCTAGCCTGATGTAACAAACTGATATCGCAGCTCATTTTCCCAAGTTAACTGATCTGATAGAAATGCTTTTATTTACTTCTCCAAGAGCTGGCTGTGCTTTTGCATTGCATTTTCTAGATGTCTGTACATACATGGATGGAAAAAGCCCAGGAAGAACTTTTTCATACACTCAATGTATGAAAGGGTTAAACCCAGGAGATTTGGTGAAGAAGATATAGTTTTGCTCAAAGTGACCTTGCAGCTGGGAACGCTGAAATTGACAGTGTGGGAAAACTCCCACTTCCTATGCCTACTGTGCTCATCCTTTGAGAAGCAGAAATCATATGGAGAAGACACTCAAGACTTGTCCAAAGCCTTTTGCTATAAAGGGGAAGGCAGCAGGGCACCCCCTCTGTCCACTAGGACGAGCTGAGCCTGTATCCCTGTCCATCTCCGCTGCCCAGCCTTGTTAGCAGGATAATGAAATAAATCTGCTCTCGGCTTTTTGTCAGTGGTTTCATGGTTGTTCTTGAGTATTTGTTTGTGTTGATTCACACACAGCTTTTCTGAATGGGTGGTTTTATCTTCTGGGATTTGGATCTCTTTCTTACCACTTCTTTGATTTCTGAGCCATAGAAGTGAGTGGTTGCATAGATTTGTGTGAACTCTGAACAGAACCATCGCACCTACAAGTTCTGAAAAAACAATTGTATGCAACGGCTGAGCTGTGTGGAAAACTAAGATCAGCTCACCAAGAGAAATGCATCACTATTTAAAAAAATCCTAATTCTCAAGTTTCAAAGGGTAACTGCATGACCTGATTTTGTCTGACAATCTTAAAGGGAACTCTAAGTAATGTAGAGGTTAATGTATTTTAAAATGTCAGACATGATTACCAGCTCTTTATCCACAGAAAGGGAATTAAAGTGAGTAAACAACAGTTGTTCTGCAATATGGAAAGGCTATTGCTATTTTATTTTTACTGGGAAGATGTTTTCTTTCCAATCTATGATATGAATTTGAGCTGTCAAGTTGTTTGGTGTTTTTAAACAATACTGTTCTGCATGTTTTCCTTTATGTTTTTTTGGAAGTATTCATGCATTTAGAAGACTCATGACCCTTAAGAGCAAAGGATACAAATTCTTTTATTCCCCTCTTTCAGAAGAACTCCACACTTTGTCTCCGTCTGCTATTATTCTCAGTTTTCCATAGGGTGCCTTTTAAATAGTTGATTTTTTTAAAAAGACAATATAGAAGCATTGGTACTAAAACCATATAGATTCAATTTTACTCTATTGCAGTAACTTGTCCACCAAGTGGTCTTGGCTGCACATCCTACATCTGCTTATGGCATTTATTGGTAGTGGTTAGCCTTAGTCTTTCCTATCTTTTTACAGACTCATCCTTCTGTACAGCAAACTCCCAAGTGGCAAAAATACAGGTGAGAGTATTCAATTCCTCGTCCAAAGGTCTGCCTGCCTGGTAACCATCCTCTGCCAGGGGTGAACAAGCTCACAAGCATTCGAAACAGCTGAAGAAGGACCAAATATACACTTGTTGCTGCACGGTTTATTTAATTAATTTGAACTCTTCTGGCAAAGACAGCAATGAGCAAGAATGTGTTACTTAACACAGCACAGACAGCATATGGTACTAAGAAAATGTCTTACTATGCCTTTATGGTCATAGAAGGCAAACTAACGAAATGCCCTTAGGTGTTCCTTCCAACTGATAACTGGAAGGAAAAAAAGAGTCTTTACTTCGATTTCCAAAGCAAGTGCAGAGATTTATCTGTGGTAACACAGTGACAGTTCTAAAGGTAATCCTGCCTCTGATACATTGCAGCTGTGTTAATTACCAAGAATGGGAACAGCTTTGCCCTCACAGCTGGATGTAACAAGAGTTAGTTGGTCGACAGACAGTTGGGAGTCTGTTGGCTATGCTGTGAGGAGGAAGGGACAGGAGGTTGGGTGAGGGACAGACAAGGTGAGCCTGGGTGTACCAGGGAGAGACAGGGTTAGGTGGCTGTGCTAGGGACTGGAAGCAGCGAGCTGGGACTGCAGTAGGAAAAGAGGAGAGAAAAAGCCAGTGCTGTGGGGAGCTGCCCATAGGATTGCTACATAGAAAAGGTATGAAAGACTTCTTGATAACATGGTGCTGATACTTTGAGCCCCCTGAAGTTTTTATTGATGCACCCTGAGTGCATGGTTGTCTCGACTACGACATTTATCTTCATGGAAAGACAAACACCATGTAAATGTGTTTTGATATCTTGTGCTTTATAAAAAAATTAGGACTGATACAGAGTGATATTTACCCTGCTTAATCCGGATTCTCTTTAGGTTGCTATTTTCTGCTGGAAGATACCCTTTAGCACCACCTCCCCTTAACAGTGAAACACTACATGCAACTTCCTAACTTGTATGTCCAAGTCACAAAGGATGCACCTAGGCCAGATGCAGTGTGTGCATTTAAAAAAGAATTTCTCAGATTTTACTTCATCTTTGGGAACTTCCATCTAAAAGGTTACAAGTCTAAGTAAAGACAGTTGAGTAATCATGCAAATGAGCATCTCAGTCTAAAGGGTATGGAGAACTAAAAAAAAATTAAAAAGAGGGAGTTTGATTTTGTGTCTCTAACACACCAAGCATAAGATCACACTAATTTTATGGTTAAATTTATTGAAATTGTTTCTAAGTACATGTGTCAATTCACACTGCTCATAACTACCATCTTCACTATTTGATATACATCAAATTCCATTTGTTTAAACAGTACAATGGAACAGTTGAGTGAGCACAGAATATAAAATCAGAATATAAAATAAGCCAAGAATGAAAAAAGCACTAGGCTTAGTAGTCTTTCACTAGAAAAACAGATTTTGATGTCAAGTTTCAGAGGAAAACTTTTAACAAACAAACTGCAAAAGAGAAAAACAAAATTAACTACAGTAAACAAATTTCTTCCTTCAACACAGTGTAACTTTTAATGTCAATCTGAAAATAATTCAACAGGTCAGTTGATAGAAATATTTTAAGTAATAAAAAAATATCCCCAAAATCTCTTTGGTTAAATATAAAGCTGAATGCAAAAACAAAGCAGCTGAAGTTTCTGTAAGGAAGTAATTTTGAGTATGACAGAACAAACATTATACAACTGCAGAAATGAACTCAATTGCCAACAGTAAAATTTGACAAATCAAGACCTTCAGTTAAAAGTTGTGAAGTTTAGAGCTTGGTTTATTTTTTCACAAAGAATTATGTATGCATATTCTAGCATAATGAAGTAACAAGACTACAAAACTGTTAAACTAGCAGAGAAGTATTTTCTAAACATGTAACTTCTAGTTCTCTTATGAGACATCTCATTTAGCATTGTGCTTTCATCTTTCCAAGTGTCCAGCAATGGCAGATTGTTTTTGGCTGCTGTACAGAACTTCTCACATAATCTGAGTGGTACAAATGAAAACATGTTTTCTCCTACAGATTTGCATTCAGTCTTCCCTGCGTATGTCTAATTTCAAGTCATCTCAGCTTCTGCTGTCTGTCTCTCAGGACCTCTACAGAACAACATGAAATTCCTTCCCATTTCTCAACTAGGTGCTTCCTCACTATCTGTACCTGCCTGTTCTGGAGGAGCTTCCAGCTAGAACTGAATCAACATATGGCTAACTGTGGTCAGACAACACATGCTGGGTAGCCCAAAAATTAGGGTACCACTTGTCTCAAAAACCTCCCCTGCCCTCAAGGTACCAATTGGTTTATTTCCAATTTTCATTGCTCGGCAGTTACTGTTCAAAGGTTCTGAGGCACAATTTAAAGGCAGAATATAAACCTCACATTTCCTGGCTGAAAAAGAGTTAGAGGCACATGGATGCTGAGTCTAGTAGCAGCATCAGTACTGAGGCACCTTCCCTCTCTTCCCCAGGATTACATGTGTCGAAGGACCTGTAGCTAATCAATTTTGTTGAACTACTGCAGGGTAACGCTTAAGTCTCCACACTAAAGCAATCTTAATGCAGTTCCATTTGAACCCCCAGTTTGGAAACTCTTCTAATATTTGTCCATCTTCACTAGGAATTTGGTCTCACAGCTGCTTGTGCCTACTTTGGACCTAAGAGCAGGAAGGATTTGCAGTGAAGCAGCTTGAAGCATCAGGAAACAGCCTTTCAGGATTCTTTTGCAGATTTCAACCTTCTCCTCTAAGAAACTGGTAAGGCTTTTTTTTTGCTGGTCTAAAATTCAGTAAAATATCCCCTTCTGGCAAGAAAAGGTTTTCATCTTGGAAGACAAGATTTGCCAAACAGTTGTAATTGTTAAGACTGGACCTACCCACATAAGTCAGTTATTACAGATTAATGTTTTGTTATTAAAACTAATTTTGTGGATCCTTACACTTAGCTTCAACTACTGTTTGAGGAAGTTTCACAATTCTTTTGGATCTTACATAATATCTCCTGGCTTGAACTGAGTAAAAAATCCCATCACTGCCTACAGTGTTGGCGTTTTTTCTAAAGTTACAAAAGTTTTTGTTCTATTCAATGCTAAGATCATAAAGTAACTGCAATGGGAATGTTTTGAACATACACTACACATACTTCTCAGAAGATAGATTTCAAAATTTCCAGAGCTCCTTGTGGTACTTGAACTAAGAAAAGTAGAGTTTATGCCTTTGAAGTTGACCATTAATTATGCAAATTACTTAATATTTACCATTTAATATTGTTATTCCCCTCCATAGGGCAGGCCAAAAGGGTTTAAATCTAGGAGAACATGCACAGAATAAAACCATTTATAATGATGAAAGACTACTCACCAATCTAAAAATAAACACGAAACCCCTCAGACAAAGCAAGCAGAACATGCTAAAGGTAGGTCAAGGCAAAGCTATAGTTTCAGCAGCCAGTCTGACCAAGCTAATAGAGTCCTGGTGGATCTAAGATGCTTCTAAAATCCATGCTTAATTCAGGTTTTCCCTGATAATGCCAAAACACTATTTATATGACTTGCCTATGTTAGCCAAGATTTTCTAGCCCAACTGTAAGTCCAGGTAGGAATGCTAAGTGAAGGCAGAAAGACTGTTACCATTTCTGATTAAGTAGCAGGCTTTTTCCGGACACTATACAGCCTCATTTCCATTACAAAATATATTAATGCTGCTTTATTCAGAATATAACTGTTAGATCTCTAAGTAAGACCACCTTTTTTACTATTTAACTGACTACAAGAAACAGATTACTACAAACTCTGAAACGTGCCAAACAATATACAGAAGTAAATGTTTGAAAAATTATCTGCATTTACTTTCTGCAATAAAAATATCAATTATATCAATGAGAAGTTCATATAAAAACTGTAGATGTATTCTGGTTTTAACAGTGCATAGAAACTCCAAGGCAAAATACAATAAACACAGTATCTAAGCAGGGGAATCTTTATCAGTGTTCACTCCTTACAGTCAATCACCCAATCCTTTTGTAGTTCTCATTGTGTCTCATTTGGACCTTAACTTGTAGTTCTTCAAACTAGGAAACAAATTATGAAAGACAAAAAAGCATACATCAAACTGGATTTTGTCTCCCATTTCCAACAGATAACAGTCTAAATACAATGTATCATATCATCTGTACAAAGTGAGTAGTTTCTGAACTATTTTAAAGTGTAGAAGACTTTACTTCAAAACACGGTGTTTAAAATGCACATACATCTTCTGTAGCCTTGTGATGATTTCCACTTCTGTTGGCGTAAATCTCCTGCAATAAAAAAGAATACACACATTCTATCATAATATGAATTCTGTTACCTTGCTGCTTAGTATTTTCCCACATTTGTTTGAAAATAAACTTAATTCTAATCAAGACTTTTTTTTTTTTGCATGGTCCAATTTGCAAATCAAATCATAGAACTGTTTAGATTAGAAATGACCTCTAAGACCACCAAGTCCAGCTGTTAACCCAGAACCACCACCTTTAGCAGTAAGCCACAACCCTACGTACACTTTCTGAGCATGCCCAGGGTTGATGATTCCATCACCTCCCTGGGCAACCTGTTCTGATGCCTGACCACCCTGTCAGTGAAGAAAGCTTTCCTAATACCCAATCTAAACCTCACCTGATACAACTCAAGGCTATTTCCTCCTGTTCCATCACTTGTTGCTTGGAAGAAGAGACTGATCCCCACCTTTCCACAACCTTTCTATTTTCAGGGAATTATGGAGAGCAACTGGCATTTATCATGTTAAGACATTAAAACTTTTGACACCGTATATGAAGACAAAGCAGGTGATTCTCAGAGAAGAATCCTTATTTATCGACTGAGTGCTATGTGTCATAAGAACTTTTAAGAATGGAACCTCAGATTCAACATCAGAGAAATCCTTTTGTGCTGGTTTAGACTGAAATAAAGTTAATTTTTTTCACAGCACATGGTATAGGGCTAGGTTTGGAGTTGTGCTGGAAACAACACTGACAGCAAATGAATGTTTTGGGTATTGCTCATCAGTGCTTATACAGTCACAAGGCCTCGTTCTCTCCCTCACCAGCAAGGAGGCTGGAAGAATACAGAGTTGGGAGGTGACACAGCCAGAGTACTTGCCCCCAGCTGATCACAGGGATTCTCCAACCCACAGGGCATCATGCTCAGCTTGTAAAGCTGGGGAAAGAAAGAGAAATGGGGAAGGGACATATATTCAAAGTCACAGCATTTGTTTTCTTGATTAACCCAAGCAGCTATTACACATGTTCAAGCATGATGAAGTCCTTCTTTCCTGGAGACAGCTGAACACCTGCCTGCCCATAAGAAATAGCAAATGAATCCTTTATTTTGCTTTTGCATACTTCTTTTAAGCTGTTTGTATCTCAGCCGCTGAGCTCACCCATTTTTACTCATCTGATTCTCTACCCCATCCCACCAGAGAGAACAAAATCAAGTGGCTGCATGGGGCTGAGCTGCCAGTTGGGGTTAAACCAAAGAGGAACAGAGATAGTGTCATCTCGGAAAATATTTATTCTGGATAATTTTCTGAATTGTGACTCTCTTTGTGTGACCTCTGACAGGTTTCCTTCTGTTCTTTAAAACAAAGGGTATGGCAACAATCTTTACTCAGGCAGATGGCTTGGGGTGAGGGATGAACCAGCAGTGACAAATGCAAAGCCATTCACCCCTCTCATCTACAGATCAGAGGTTGAGGTTCCAGATGCAGAAGAGAAACAAGTATGTGTAGGATTGGTCCTCAACTGACAGACCATCCTCTGACAAGCATTTCCAGATGGCCTAAGTAGAAACAGCCTATAATCAGAATGTAAAGAATGTAAAGAAGGTACAGAATCAGGAAGTTCAATCTACAGCTTTCATGGGACTACACCAGTTCCTTATTCTACAACTAGTCCTTTCAATCATCATCTATTAAGCCCAGTCTTCTTTCTCAGACTACTCTCCATCTCTCCAGAACTGTCATTCCCCACTTGCTATTACAGAGGATCCTTTCTCCATAAACTCACTTGACACCCGAAGTATAGCTGGGAAGAGTGGGATTTTGAACACAGCAGTACCTCTTATGCATCTCAGCACCTACTCTGGCATTGATTGGATTCTTTAATGATCAGGAGTCAAGCGGATTAACTTGGGTTCCATTTTAAAGACTGCATGGATTAACAGAACTAGTAAATTACAATGACAACACAACTGAACAAGTCCAAAACAATTTGGACTTGATTTCTTGCTGAACTGTATCTTACCTTACCTAAACAATGATTTAATTACTGTGTTGCTCCCACATTAAAAAAAATTGGGATGACAAAGCAGACTTCTTTGTCCTAGTATTAGGCTGTTCAAGAGAAAAGTAAATTCTGGTCTCTCATCTCTTTCTTACCTTTCAAGGAACCTCTTACTTACTTTTCAAGGTTTACTTCTCTGCCTGGAACTACTTGCGTCTCCTGGGAACATCTTCTGATTTACTACGAGAAAAAAAGGGTAAATTCCAGAACTGAACAGTAAGAGACAAATCATTTCCAGTCTCCTTCTGGAGTAACAGCAACTAAATATTGTGCTGTGCATCACAAAGAAGACTTGAATTAGAAGTTCTCTTGCTTGTGATTCTCTAGGCTCCCACCTAAATACGCTGCTGGATGTGACATTTAATTATAGCTTAATCAACCAAATACAGCTGTATTAGTCATGCCCTGACACAGCAGGCCAGACATGTTCCTTTGGAGCCACTCTCTGGTACACAAATCCATCTTCTAAACAGTCAATAGCTGAAAGCACTTCCAGTTCTTGAATCAGGAAAGTACATAGCTAAATAAATTTTTCCTCACATGTGTTTATCTAAGAATTACAATATAATGATTAAGCAGCTGCACAGAACCACATCCCACAGGGACAAAATCATTATTTTAGTGCACTATTCTGTGTTACCAACCAGGTATTTTCAGCATGTTTATGAGAAGTGTGCTGTGCAATAAAAACAGTTTTTCAATTTTCAACCCAAGGTATATCCCCAAACATTCAGCAGTATAATAGCATACTATATTCCCAAGACATACTCCCACTTTATTCTGTAATTGAATTAGAGCTTTAAGTCTGTTCAGATAAGTGGAGAAGCTCCAAAAAACATTTCCAGCACTGAAAAAAGGAATGAGAAAGTGAATACAACACAGGAAAACAAAGAAGGTCACTGCAGAAAAAAAAATCAAGGAGGGAAAGAGAGCTACTCAGGAGAAAAAAGGAAACACAGCAGGAGAGAAGGGATCAAGAAGACAAACTAGAGCAGACTGGACACACCTAAAATGAGGACCTGTTAGGCAACTCTCCTCTTGCTTTAAGAGGTAAGCAGGCTAGGTAAGAGAACCAGGCTTCAGAGGACAGGCACAGAGACAAGTATAGCATATTTTAGCAAGCAAGCCTAATGAAATAGATGAACCTAAGGACAAGGGAGCCAGTGTGGAAGCACAGACCATGAAACAGCAGAACTGTGCTTACACCTGCTTCTTTGGTTACAGCTGCACAGCCCAGGAAGCCCAAGCTACCAGCACAGTGTGCAACCTCCTGAGAGGTTGGAGTTAGCCCCCAAAACAGCCAACAATGCCAGCTCCCAACACCCCAGCAACTACAGGCTTAGCTATAAGAGTTAGAGCTTTGACCACATCCAAAGGAGAGAAATGTTAACATGTATGTTAACATGGACAACTATACTTGGCCAAAAAAAAAAATCACCTGGAAGTCATTTCCATACACTTACAGTCTTCTCAAATGAGCTTTTGTGAGGACACATGATGCTCTCACAAAAAACCTAAACAACCCCAAAACCAACACGAAACAAACAAACAAAAAAACATCAAAAAAACCTTCCTAACTTCAAGTTCCAGGTAGAAAATAGTGTTCTGCTCACTCTGGAATTAGGAAGTCTTAAGAAAAAAGAATAAACCGCTCTTTCACATTGACCATCATTCCCCTTGCCAATGGGATCAACAACAAGGTACATTTTGTACAACACAAATACACATAAGAAGACATATTGAATTACAGTATAGGAACTTTTTTGCTTACAGTTGCTCAATTTGGTCACTCTCTTTTTCACCTCCTGCAGAACAAAAGAAGTATTATATAGAAGTATCCATTTGATAAACAATAGAAAATTTCTTGTTTAGTACATTTAGTAATTGTTTAATCAGAACAAAATGTTATTTTTTTATTGTTAGTTTCCTTAAATATGTATTTCAAATTACCTTGTTTACTTACTCAAGGGAATTATCTCCAAATTGGTGAAAAAGCTGATTTTGATGAAGTTTTATTAGTCTGATTTTAATACAAATCATCTTATATATAGGTTTGTACATTTCTGTGTTTTAAAATATGTATAACATGCATTTATGCCTGTATTAGACACATGAATTCCTCCTTCTTACTAAATGTCTTTAAAGAAATTTCTCCCATCAAGGCTACCAAGAATTTCTTCCATCCCTAACCATTCCCCCAAAAATTATAGCCTCAAAATACCCTTGGTATTGTAAGGAAAAAACCTCTCAGGACTCTATCAAAACTAGGTAAATATTGCTTAGTGAAAGCTCTTTTCATTGCAGTGTTTTAGATGAAAGAATTTTATCAGAAATACAGATGTGAGAGTGACCCGTCTTCATATATGATGCACTGTGGGTCATACTTTTCTACCTTTGGCTGCAATTTCAACCGAAAGCTAGAAATCAATTAAAAAAACCCAAACAGACCAACCAAAAACTCCCCACCAAAACTTACTTTTTTCTTTCCTTTTCGAATACACCTCTAAGAGGGCAATAGCCGTTACAAGAATAGCAACTTCAGCCACAATTGCTAAAAAGGGTTTCAGAGGTGCTGTAAAGGACAGAACTCTAAGTTCAAACCTCGCTTCACTGGTCCCTAAATCAAAAGAAGCTTCACACCAATATACACCACGGTCTTCCTTGGTGAGCTTGAGTATCTCCAGACGGCTGACCTTGGCAGACTGCCTCTTAATTAGAAACTTGTCTGTAGGCAATACCTTATCAATAGAAACCTGAAAAAAAAACATTTCGAGTCTTAATAATGTAATGAGAAGGTATTTAATCAAACAGCATCATCAAAATTCAGTTCTGTATAGGTATGTATAATGAGTTAGGAACAAAAGGTATTCATGAAGAACAATCACCCCACATTTAAGGGAAGGATTTATTTCGGCTGGACATCCTAGTTCCTTCTAGACCACTGGAGGAAGAGACAAAGTTTCAGTGGGCAAACTGTCTGACCTGTTTTAGTTCATTGGAGACGAGATAAGAGGCACCTTTGGCTCTATTGACTCGCCAATGACAAAGGCCTCCTTGGCTGCCAGATCTAATGCACAGGTTCCACTACAGCAAAAAACATGCACTTTCAAGGAAGCAGGAGAGGAGCTCTCCTTCACTGGGAAATATACTGATACTCTTAAACTCAGTGCTAATCTCCAGCTGTATAAAGGAGACAGACCTGTTTACCTCCCCTCAGCTGACTGCTGCCCTCAGAAGAGGGCTAAAACAAAGTGTCTTAGGAAGCTGTGCTGTCTAGATAGGTTATAAGGCTAAGAAATAGAATTACTTGTGCCTGGAGGAAGTAAAGGGTCATAAAACATCTTACAGGTAAAAGCATATTGTGCTTTTTGTAAGATTATTTTTGTACCCAGTAGAAATATTTGAGTAGTATAACCAGTATAGATACAGTAAAAACAAATCTCTCACTTCATTTGGGAATATGGCAGGGCCTTTTTGAAAAAGAAACATACAAACCAGAACAAAAAACTACCTCCCTGTAACAATGAATACTTGTAAATATTACATACATTTTTTTCCATTTCCATAAAGAGATTTCCATTAAAATTAAAAAGGAAATGTAAAGTACAAAGTTTCTGTACTTATTTTTGTACTTATTTTTTGTCACACTGTGTTGCTTGGCCAATAGGGGAAGATCTTACCTGCCCAGTTCCATTGGTCATGTTCATGTACCAGATCCAAGCCTTGGGATTATACTCAGTTTTACAAACCATTACAGCTCTATCTCCTTCATAAGTGATTATGGGTTTTTCTCTTCCTTCAATCTTTGGTACTAAAAGAAGGAGAAAATAATTCATTGAGTGAAAGATACAGGTTTTCATTAGTGTTACAAAGAACATACTTAGGTATTAATTTATACTCCATTCACTTTTTCTCTTAAAACCCTCATGCTTCTAATCATTCATGACATGATGTAAATGAGGAGTCATTTTGGGCTTCTATTCCAGATATCTAATCTGTGCAGAAGACTAGAGGAATCCTGTTTTCAGTTGCTGTGTGATTTTAAAAGTTGCCAATTAATACCAAATGTCAAGGGGAAAAAAAAAAAAAATCAGACTCTGATTTCTACCCCTGCCCTTTCCTCTTTCCCTTCCTCAGCAGCTGCAAGCTTCGTGCTTCAGTTCTAGTACAGTAGAAACAAACATAATTTTCCTGCAATGTCACTCAATCTGCAGAAACTGCTACAAGTCTACTTCAGCCACAATGTGACTACGTAACAGTTATCTGGCAAGTTGTACATACAGAGCATGATTAAAAAAATTGCAGATTGATAAGAGATATGAAGTTACAAACATTTTCTGAGCTGCAACAATAACAATTCATTGCATGCCAATAAAAAGGACTTTTGGTCCAATCTTGCTGAGGACAGAATACAGTCAACAAGAAACAAGACATCAGTTTAACTTCAGAGCTACTTATCCTAGCCATTGTAACTTCTTGTGCCCCACAAGCTCCCAAAGGCGTGTGCCCAGAAAGGCTAGTGAATGTATAGAGACTATCCACAGCCAGTTGAAGCTTAGCAAATGCATTATGCTGAAGTATGTATTTCCCCTTCCTCTCCCTCTTTACTAGGATGTTTACCAGTATGTTTTCCTCAGATCCACTAATTTTGAATTTTACTTCGAATTTGATTGTTCTACTTTTTAAGTGCAGATCCCATACATACTTTAGGTTTTATTGACCACACTTGACCGAACAGGCCAAGTATTTGCTTTCAGCAATTATGATGAACAATTTGATACAAGCTAAGATTGTTTTTATCCCCTCC
Organism: Cyanoderma ruficeps; assembly: GCA_008694505.1. Taxonomy (NCBI): domain Eukaryota; kingdom Metazoa; phylum Chordata; class Aves; order Passeriformes; family Timaliidae; genus Cyanoderma; species Cyanoderma ruficeps. Next base: position 1,318,959 of record VZDJ01000010.1, read on the forward strand.
CCTTCTTGTCTGGTGAGCACAAATTATTTTTCTCCAAAAAAAGTCTGCTTCTCATATGTATTCAAACTTAAGTTTCCTATACAGAAATACATATGAAACCAGTTTGTTAATAAAAACGCTGTTTTTAGTCTCAGAATTTGCTGCATCATACATCAAGACTCTTAACTAGTGAAGGTCTCTCACTCCAATGTGCGTGTTTTAATCATTAAACACTATCCTTTTTAAAGACTGGCAGAATATCTTCTCTGCTGTCATTAAAAGGGATGATCTTACTAATCACTGCTGTAATCTCCCTTGCAATTTAGAGATGAGGACACAGAAGCAGGTTGGGGTAAAAAACCCAGATACCCAGCACATCCAGCTCATGTGACAGCCAAAGAGATTTAGCCACACTGATGAGTGGCAAAGCTCAGCTACAGGCATGCCACCAATACATATGACCACATTAGCCATGATTAACAATATGAATATCCATTACAAACTCTGGGATCTGGCTCTGTAAGAGTTAATCCTTGAATACATGTAAGGATTGCCACAGGTATTTTTCCAAGTAGTTCACACCAAATCTGGTGACAATGCTTCTGCTGGACAAACAAAGCCAACTTTTGAAGGAATAAACAGATGGGTGTCAGCACCAGCATGTATACCAGTCAGATTTCCACACTGTTTTAAAAACCAGAGCTATTTCATGGTGCACATACCTCAACTGCTGTTTAAAGATCCCTGAACAAATGGCGAAAAAATTAATCTATTCTACCATTTTAGAAGCTTGCAGTATTCACAACATTTTACAATACCATGAATCTTCTCTGAGTTTATTAACTTGAACTTCCTGTAAATATCTCATTGTTTTCTGCAAACCTGAGTGAAAACATAACTCCCAAAATCTGAGGGATTATGCCAGGCCAGGAATTAGGGGAAAAGAGAAGAGAGGTAACATACCCAGTAATACTCAAACTGCCCTGTGGAAAAGCTATTGCAGTTAGTCACAGCTGTGATGACTTAAGTCACTGAGTCTATACCAACACACTACTCATCTTTCAGTTTGAAAATTGTTCTCCCTGCCTTATTGACTGGAAGATTCAAGGACTTCTCTTTCCCATTTCCTTCACTATTTGCATTAATCTTAAAAAGCATCAAGCCAGTACTTTTTATGTCATCAGTAGTGGCAGCATTCAACCATCGTGCAGCAATTCTCTGATCATCTTGCAATAAATCAACCAGTCCTACGCACTGTTCTGGAAAAGATGACTTTCCTATTGAGTCATTGCTGCCCTTCCTGCAATAGCTATTGTGTAGTTACAGAAAAAAAAGGTCTCTTTGGACTTTTTTCCAACTACACTGACTTGGTTAGCCATTAAACTAAACCTTACCCATATGCTGACAAGAAAAGTACATAATTATTTTTTAGAGATTAAAAGGCCTGAATAAACTACAACTTTGTCTTTTTTCAGCACTGCAAGCTAGTCTCTCCCAGCTGAAGGTCTGAAAGCAGGTATCTGTATTTGATATTTGAACCCATGCAAGTTTCCTCAAGTCTTATTACTGGATATTCCACAGAACAAAGGCAGCTTGCAGCTGAAGAGTCAGCGAGTCCCACCACTTAATTTAGCTGAGGTTAGGGTAATGATTTCAGTAGTTAGTTTCTCAAGAGTCTGTGTTTAGGGAACCTGTCTCCTGTATCAGCCTTCACAGATGAAATGCTTGCCTTGCTCCTTCCAAAATCTGGATGGTAGGAATACAGAAAGCTATTCATCAGCTCAGCAGCTTGTATTATCATTTCCACACATCCTCCATGCAACTGAATTTCACCTACTACTTCCAACATTACTGGAGAAGAGAACACAACACAGAAGAAAGGGAATTTGTACTGACCAATTATCTTGCTTTGGGGTAAATTTGGGAGGAAACCTCCAAATGGGGTTCCTCTGCAGAGAAAACCCTAACAGCTCCTTTCTCCAGCTGGTCTGGGAAAAGAACTTCTTTGGAGAAAAGTGGAAAAAACTATTTAACAAACAAACTGCCCACAAGCATAAGGAATGAATAATATGAAAAAATAAAACTTTCTGTCACTCTGAAGAGAGATGACAAAACTGTGAGAAGTCCTTGCCAGGAGTTAGCTCAGCTCTCTCAGTCTCTTATCAGTCCCAGTCCCTTTGACACTGGAAAAGGCCGAGGTCCAGGCCCAGTGGGCTGCGGGCACAAGATCCTGGTCCTCTTGTGGGTTTTTCAGTCCCAAGAAGATTTAAACAGTTTCAAGAAAAAAAAGGAAAGAAAAAGAAAACAGTCCAGGAACCTTCTTTGCTTCAGCTAGCTAAACTAACAAAAAGCAAGAAAAACCTCTCCCTGGCTGCTGTCTGTGCAGCTGACGAACACACAGTCCTGAGGAAGAGGAAAAAAATGTAGAGGAGTGAAGGCCGTTTTTCAAAACAAACCCCATGCTCCTTCCATCCCTGCTTCACTCTCAGAACCAGTCTTAAAGGTGCAGAACACACAGCACAGACAACTGTGGGATACAAGCATCAGTCACCCTAGGATACCAATGAAGGACACTGATTTTTCATCTAAGTACTGTTCTGATACTAATACAGAATAAAAGAAGCACTAAATGTTTCAGAAATACAAATGAAACTTTAAAAATCCTGCCTCCATTTTACCAACCACTACTTCACTTTCAACACCAAACCTCAGATACAACTTGCAAATTATTGGCTCTGCTTTTTGAAGAAATTTATCTGAGACATCATCCTTTATTCTCATGCCCCAGGAAGTGAAGTGTATTCATATCTACTGTAGAGGAAGAGAGTGAAGGGGAAATCAGTTAATCAAGAAGGGTAAAAAACAGACTTGTATGCTCTTTTGGTTATTGGAGTTTTTTATCTAAAGGCTTTTAGTTTTTAGTTCAAAATTTTTTTACCCAGGCTACAGAAATTACTTTGACACTTAGCCTGACTGTATTAGCCATTACTTATCAAATTACATTGCAATTTGCATACTATCCAGAAAGAATATTCATACAGCCTTACAGTGGTCAGTTGAAACAAAAATTTAAAATAAATAGAAAATAATTAGATTACCTTGCAAATGAAACACAGCACTGAGTTCTTTTTCACCTTTCAGAATACAAGTGTAAGTTCCCAGATGACTGCTGTCTGAGATGGTCAATCTTAAAAAGAAAAATCCCAATTTCTAATATTTTCTTTTTATACCACTACAAGTAACTGTTAATTAGCATTCTGAAGAAAACAGTAAGGATTAGCAACGGAGCAGAGAACATACCATCACTGAAACACTAGGATTCAGGTTTAGTGCAATGCAGAAACAGTGTAACATTTCCAAGAAAATGTTAGAGCACAAGCACACTTTGGATCATAAACACCATTTTCACCCTCCATGCTGACAGAAGGCTTACGCAGCATTATCCACAGATTACTTTAAAAATATGAGAATGAGACATGAACTATGAAGCATATCCTAGGTAGGGCTTTAAATAATCTCTTCAACACAAAAAATATTTTTAAAGAGCTTTCATCTAATGAAGTCCAGTATCTTCTCCACTTGCAAACTATACATTTACTGTCACTTTGTCACTTTCCTGATACTCCACATACACAGACATGTAAGTATTTCTCAGTTATATTCTCATCATATTTTCTACAATTGGAATGTTACGTAAGTATTACTGCTCTTAAAGCTATACAGAAATCAACTGGAGACCAATGAGTTAAAATGTGTAATTTGCCTAATTCTAAAGAACAAGAATAAATTTTATCAATTGTAGAAATGCTTCTACAACATTTTTTGAGTTTCTGTGGAGGCCTGAAAGACTTAGGAAAACCTTCAAAATATTTTTACTGTAAATCTCACTTCTACCTTTTGTTAACCATGAAGGAATGAAAATGACCACTGATGCCTTCCAGACTCTTGCAAAGCAGCAATGAGGTGGAAAAGAGCATGTGGAAAATCAGGGAGTGGAAAGAGAAATCACTAAAATATTTTAACCACAGACTGATTATTACTTCACTTACTGAACAGAACTTTTGGACTTCAAGGAACTGTTTCCTTATTCTATGTTCTTTAAAAAAAACAACTTTGTTTTTCATGCACTAGAGGAAAAACAGGAGCTCCTCCTCCAGGCTTGAGGTACCTGCAACCTTTCTCCTTTCTGACAGCCTCAGTATCCTGATCAGTCTTTGCATTTGCCCTTTTCCAATACACACATTACTAGGATTGGGCATTGTGTATTATATGGTAACTCAGCAGAATCTGCAAATCACAGTGTAAAGAATGCCACTTACTGGATGGTCCAGCTGTTCCGACTTTTGCTGGTGTGACTGATTGTTTCACTTCCTTTTTTCCAAGTCACTTGAGGATCTTTCAAATGGGAATTCTCATCTAATTTGCATGTAAGCTCAACTTTAGTTGGACTGGGAACAGAGACACTTTTTTCCACTGGAGCACCTATAAGAAGTTTAAAAACATTTAATGAAAAAACATATTTCCTCATTCTGGGCAAAAAAACTTCAGAGACTGTGTTTCCATCCACAGGACTACAGGTGGACACAGGTGCTCTTTATACTCTCCAGGGCAAAAAAACTCCTGCAGAATCAGAGTTTCACAATAATTTTCCAAAGTCATAACTGAGTTAAAATACATATCCCTTTCCAATACCGCAGTCCCATTTTGTACGTAAAATTCCTTGAGGACTCTAATAAAGAAGCATAGATACTCATTTCACTGAGAGCAAGATGGACTTAAGAGATAGACTTAAGCTTTTACATTATTTGATCCAAACAAAAAATATTAAGTATTTAATATATAGATAGAAAATTACACCACAAATGTCAAAAAGAGTTAAGATGCAAGTATCTATAATTTGGATTGATCTGTATTTTAGCCAGTTGCAGATTTTTATGATGCTGTGAGATCACAGATATATCCTATTGCCAGGGAAGCTACAGATTGCAACCTTAACATTGTTGAATCACACCTTTCATGCTACAGTTACTCAAGCTGACATCAAATCCTCTTCAAACCCGTTTAGAGCTGTCTTTGCCTTCCTGGCAAGTCAGTAGAATTACAGTGGGAAAATATTCCAATACAGTAGAAAAACTTGTCAGTTTTTGCTTTTCATGAGCATAGGCCCATGAGCACAAAATAGGCATATCCAAAATGTAGGTAACAGCAAATATCTCCTCTAAGCCATAGAAACAGCCTTTTATAAGAAAATGCTTCAGATGTTGTACCCATTAGCATTGACATTTTATTTCATAACTGGCCTTTTCTTTCATGCTTTCTAGATAGAAGTGTGGGTAGTCATCTAAATAATCCAAGAAAATTCATCCATGCCTCACTTCAATTCTAGATGTACCCACCAAGTATTTGGTGGTCAAGAGTGGAGGTGTATCACACAGCTCACATTCTTTCCAAGAGAAAATGAAGTTTTAAGGTACAGTTCATTGACTTAGTAATGCAAGTCATCCCTATGCAGCAGCAAAGTCTCACTGGAGTGATAGCACTAGATCCAGAGTAAGTGAGCCTTACTGGGTCTGCTAGAGACATCTACAATCTGAACAACAGCATATCGAGAATTGCAAGTTCCAGCTAAAATAGTTCAGATTTGCTGAACTGGAGACAAACTTAGAAATGCAACAGCTTAGTCTTCCATTGCAGAGCAACATCAGTCACTGAAACTCATTTATTAGACTAATTAGGCTGAATAAATGAGCCAAGCAGGTGAGGTTGTTTATAATCAAAGTGATTTTACAACTGCAATTAGTTTCACAGCAGCAAAAGTTTTACAGTCAGACTAATTACACCAGCTGAAAATAGTATCTGTCCTTTATGAAATTATTACAAAATTAAATCCATCCTTCAAACAAATGAAACATAAAACTGATGATGCTGAAGATTAACCAATAGCAAGACTGATGTCTGGGGCATCTCTCTACTAAAGTGCAGACATCAAAACCGGAAACAGTACTTACAAGTTTCCTGCTAGAAGAAAAGGCAGCATAAATGCTGCAGAATTAAATCCTTAAAATACCATCCCAGTACTTTACAAATCTTCCAGAGATCTTCCAGTTAGATCAGCTTCTCTAGGTACCCAAGAAATTAATTGTAGAATATTATTTGGCAACTAGGAACTTCATATGTACTTTAGAAACGGGTTTATTTTTGCTGTTCCCCATGCTTTAACTCCTGCAATGTTGTTAAGCTAACACCTGTTTAGCAAGTACCCTAGTTTACATGGTCTCTCCAAGCGGAGTCACTTGCGCAAAAAAACTACCACTTCAATTGATTAGTTTTAATGAGAGTAGGAATCTAATTCTTCACTGCAAAATAGTTATTATTAGAACAGAGAAGTTGATACCAGCAAAAATGTACTTAGCTTTTACTGGGCTCATCACATGTCCACTGCGAACATCTTCACTGTATCAGGAACCTGCCATTCTAGATGCTTCTACAACTCATACAAAAGTCTGTGTGTACTCACATTCAATATGAAATAACTGGAAGACAAAAAATAACATACTCACCAGACAGGACTATCTCGTGTTCTGAGACACTTTGTGAGTTCTGCTTGCTTGCTGGTTTGAGCTTTTCTGTGGCAACAGCTGGACCTAACAAGGTTTGGGCAGAAACAAAGTTATGTTATCCTCTACAAGTAACCACACAGTAGTGTCAATATGGTTTGGCAATTATTAATTATCACAATCTTAAAAGGAGAAAACAAACCTTACCAAATGCTGACTACTGTGGAGTTCCTTTTAAAGACCTGTGTTAGCGGCCGCAATCTTAAAACAGCAGTGTTGCAGGGTTGCTGTTATAGCAATTATGCTGTTAGATAATGGTTTCTAGCTTTATCATAATGTTGCGATTGTGAATTTCAGTATCTAAAAACATTATAGCTGCTTTACAGCCTGACTCAAAAAGTCACCTACAGCTTACATACAGGACTACATCAATGCTTAAATAGCTCTTGAAAAAGCAGTAAGCGTTAGAAAAAAATTTAAAAAACCAAACCAACCAAACAAAAAAACCCACCCAACAAAAACCCCTGGAACAACAGAATGCTGCCATTCCCAAAGCTACTACAATCTAACAACACAGCCAGGAAGCCAGAAGCAGACAATCTAATCTAAGCGCTGCTTTAATTAATGTAGAGGTAAGAACATCTTGTGTTCTACACAGAACTACAGTATGGTCAAATACCCTCACCACTCCTCAAAACTTCTGATATACAGCAGGCAACATGTTGCAGTGTGCATTCTGGGTTTCCCAAAATTCTGTATGCTTTTGTTACCTGTTTTGTAATGGTTTGTTCCTACAACCCTATGCCCAACCCCCCTGTGGTCTTTCCCTGGTGGTGGGTCCTGTCAATCACACTGCCATCCTGCCCTAAAGCCTGAAAGGTTCTAGTGAGGCTTCAAGATGATTCAGCAAGTTCTCAAATTCCCCACTCCCCTTTCTATTCATATAGTGTTCTGCTAATTATCCCCAGTTCTTGGTCACTCCTCCCTCCCCCTGCCCCGCTTCACTGGATTGCTTCTAGACTTTCCCCTGCTCTGTCTATGCCCCTGGTATTTAACCTGTGACCTGAAGCCCAGGTCTCACTCTGCATGTAGGCAGCCCTCTAGGTGGAATAAAGCCTAGGGAAACCCCCGTGAGAGTCCTCCTTTTCTTCCACGCCATCCACGTTCCGGCTTGAGGTTCTGACCCACCGAAAAGGTACAAGGCTGTACCCCTTACACGCGGGCCGGTGAACGAGCTAGTGTGTTAGCAGCACCGGACACCTGCACAGCAAGGCCCTTCTACAAAGAAAGCATACCAATATCAACCATCACATGCCTGATCTAAAAATGTTCTGCTTCTTTTTTGAGGAAAACCTACATTTACAAGGTGTAGGGTCACCGAAATTCCTTTTGGGTGGGTCTAGAGATCCCATACCCTTCAGAGAGTATGAGATCTTTCATAAAGCTCTACAAAGCTTGATACAGCAACTCTAAGCACTATCTATTTCTATCACTTGTTCTCATCCAAGTCAACAACAGAGAAAGCAAATTTATAAGGGCAGCTCTAACAGATGTAGCCCAGCTACAATAATCTTCTCTGAATTAAGATTATGAAAAGAAATAGATTTCACCACCACCCCGAAAGATACACTAAAAGCACTACACGTGCTTTTATATGCTTGGAAAGTAACTTCATTATCAAATATTTCACAATGCATTGCAGAAATATATGAACAGTAATTAGAGACTGACTCTGCCTAGCCACACAACACTGAAAGAGAAAATCATTCTGGTTTTTGTAGAAGGAAAGGGGCTTGATTGCATCTCCTGTTGTAAAGATTCCCAGTCACAACTGAGACGACAGAGGAACTGGGCTACAGCTTTAGCCTTCCCACTGGAAGATGCACTGGATGGCTGAACTGATCACTGTGAAGTGGAAATAGCACCTCTGAAAGCCTACATGTCATCAGAATTATTCCTCCTCCTCCCTTGCATAAAATACTGAACTCTCAGGTAAAGCTCTTAAATGCATGACTTTGAGTTACAGTTGAGAGGATGTGGCTGTGCTGAAGGAGGTCCCTGCTAGGTTTGCAACTAAAGGCATAAGCAGAGGTACACCTGCCTTTTCAAGTTGTTTGCCAGTTTCAGGAAACCTACTGTCAAGCTCACAGCACAAGGAATTCTTTGCCACAGGCAATCAGCCTTCTGCCTAGGTCACTCCATCTGCATTTTCATACTTTCCCTCAAGCTTCAATCAGTTTAAGTAACAATAGACCTGTATACTAAGGTGGTTGGTAATGAAGAACAGAACTTCAGGCCATTTCTTCTGGTGCTGTTGACAGTAGATGGTTGTCAATCTCAAATGATAGGAAAAAAAAGGTTTTTTTAAGCAAAGAAATCAAAGCTGTCTTTACCAGTAGACAATAGTCCTGTTGGCTCTAGACAGGAACACAACAAGCCTTGATCTCTGCCCCATGGAGAAGTAAACTACTCCAAGCGTTTACCCAGGAAATAATATCGAGATGGAAAAGTTCTGGCAGATCTTAGCACACCTGTGCATGCAAACACTCGGACAGTATGCCAGGGTTGTCAGGGATCACCCAAATTTATGTCAGTCCAGTGCATGCATCACCTGCTCTTTTACTGAAATCCCTCATAACACATTCAGAAGGCAACACTGCTAGTTCACATGGTAGATCCAGCCACAAAAAACAGCTTTTCAAGTGTCTTGCAACAAACAGGATTTTCACACATTCCTCCTCAATCCATGTGGCAAATGAAAATATTTAGATGAAGTCGTATTATATTAAGTACTTCCTATGTTTCATATACGTCTGTGTGTATTTATGTATGTAAAGAACTATCCAATCTATTAGCTATTGCACTCCTAGTTCTCCCACTGTGCTAAAAACTCCAAAGATGAACACCAGATAAATACCATTATCTCAAAGAACCCTCAGCTTGTAGGTCACCAGAACTCAATTGAGTTCACACAGAAATATAACTTAGCTCATGTCTGACTTGCACTAATCAGCATGAGCTTCGGGACAGAGCAGAAATTCTGAGTCTCTGATCTTTATGGAGAAAGGAGAAATAGAAACAACAGTCATGAGTTTATTGTCCTGCCTGGAATTTATTCCCCATTAAAAACACAATTGAGGTATAAGGGAAAACAGACCGTTTTGACACAGCCAGAATTAAAGATGAAGCTAGCAGGCACCGTGATGCAAGGAAGGGCATTTTTATACCTTTCACACAGGCATAAGGAGCTCTCACATTAAAAAACCGTCATGTCAAAAGGCTAGAACACAACCTCCCTGGAGTGGTACTAGTTTGGGCACTGCCTGACCTCCAGGGTCATTGCCTGCTTTTAAGGCATTTATCCCTAAGGGCAACAGGTCATGAAACTGGCAGTTGTATAGCTTTTTCCAGTTCTGGAGATGCTTGTGACACTCAAGCTCTTGCAGTGGTTTCAAACGACTTAAGTGCTAAATCTACTTCTGTTTCTTCTAAAAAGTCACAATCTTATTTCAAGACTTAAGTGTGAAAATATAACTCTATAGGATAAATGAATATCAATAGGAAAAAGGACTACAGTTTTAAATGTACTGAAATAAAACAATTACCAGATGATTCATGTTCAGCTTGCATCTTAGTCACAGAATTCACCTCAGTCTGATTGGAATCTTGTGTTGTCATAGCTGAATCTAAAAAAAAATCCAAACAAAACACGATAAAAAGTTTAAAGAAACTTTGAGTTAGAAAAAGCTAGTTCATTAAATAATTCCAGCAGAACATCCTGACCTCAGTCTTTCTCTTCTATTTTTTTCCCCAAGTTCTGAGCATACACGTGAAAAAATGCACAAGTATTGTTTTTCATTGGTTGAGTTGTTTCACTCACATTAGGCAAGATTAAAGAACAGAGGCAATATTTATTTGATCTCCAATTTCTGTATAGAGTTCATTTCTCAGTCAGCTTATAGCCAGGCAAAGCCACTCCTCAGAATATTCCAGCAACTTTTTAAGCTGTACTCACATCCTTTTTGTTCATCGGCTTGTAACCCCACTTATGCCACTGTCACTGTTCAATTACTTTTAACACAGATTAGCAGATTCTGCAATAGAGTAAGGACTTCAGTACAACCTTACCAATCTAGTCTGATGAACAGGCTATGAACATACCTCCTTTTCTTCCACTAGCACCTCAGTAAGCAAAAGAAAATATATCAAACATTAATTTCAACATCTAACACTAACAATTATTTCCAATTTTCCTCAGTACCACTGCAAATCTGATCCTCCTCCTCCTCTAATACAGTTTTTACAAGAACCAGATAAGACTCTAGTTTGCTTTATGATCTTGCCTGGAAAAAGAACAGCAATGGAAGAGGCAAAGGACTTGATTAGTAGTTGTGTCACTCTTAAGAATTCAAGATATCTAGATGTTTTGGAAGAATGGAAGTGTCTCCTCATTCCTTTATGTCCACATTTGGGTGACAGAGCTAGTGTGTATTTTGTACTATTTTCACTGACAAAGGTGTCCCAGGACATATTCTAGTGCCATAGCACTCAGAGAACGTGATTCAGCCACACAAGGAAAAGAGGACATGTATTTCACATTTGTAATTAAAGTCTTGGGAGGGTGGTGGAATTGGGATCATGAACTCTTCCGGACATCCAAGACAGCAACAAACATGCACAGAATACAGGAATCACAGAATATTCTGAACTGTAAGGGACCCACAAGGATCCAGTCCACCTCTTTAATTGAATGGAAAGCTACATCATATTTTAAGTGCATTCAGATTTGAGAACCACATATCTTCTGCAAAAAGTGAAGTCAGTTCTCTGCCAATTCCTACAAATGAATGTTACTAACACTCCTACCCCAGTTCAGTACCAATAGGCACAAACAACCCATAGATGCTCCACTAGCACCTCCAGCACACAGTTACTCCATCACAGCCGTGCCTGGCTCATACCATCTGCTGTCTCAGACTGCCCATTATACTCCATGTTTGGATCAAGAGTAAAACACAGTAGTCAAAAGATACAATTAAAAGAGTTAAGCATTAGTGGTTCTTAACAGCAGCCCACCAGTCCCACAGCCAGCTGTTCCCTCCCAGCCCTTTAGCTAAGAAAAGAACTTAAAAAAATCTGCTTTGAGGACATGCTGGCTTATGAGCCAGATAGTAAGAAGACCGAGCCTTATTCTTTGCTGACACAGGTATTGAGCAGAGAGAGCTATTAGTTTTCTGATATTCACAGTACTACTGAAGAAAGGTCCATGAATTTTTATATCTGCAGCATCTTGAGGTGTTCTGAGTATGTCATGGATCACCTGCACATTAATTAAAATCCCCAAAGATGATTAATTTAGAAGGTGACTGTGCCAAGCTGTACAGCAGCTCTGTTATCTCTATGTAATGAAGGCAGATAACCTGCAATGTGGTTTGCATACTAACAGGGCTCTCATCTTGGCTTTCTTCCTTGATTCTGGTATCAAGTGAAAGAAGTCAAGTAGTGTTTTTTGTCACCCCTGCTTCTAGACCTTTCATCTTACCTGTCCACATGTTGAACTACATAGAACAGAGATAACATTGCACCACTCTCTTCCTCTCGTGTATACTTGCTGAATAGCACTGGGAATCAAGATGGGCCTGCACTGCATCACTACTATCATCCAGCCAGGCAATGATGCAAGCAAGTCATATGGAGTAACTTCTCAAGGTATTGAGTCACAGCTGCATGCCTCAGCCTATAATTGTCTTGCATTAGATTTAATCAATAGTTTGGTAGCTCGTAGAGTTCTCATTTCCCTGATTTCCATGCAGGAAGGAATAGACAAGAGTAAGATATAATGAACTTAGTTTTTCAACATCACCTCTGCTTCATATGGCAGTCAGTATTCTGGGGTAAAAAGTACGGATGTACCATGCTTACTATTATATGAGTAACTTCAACCTTAAAAATTTACTTCCTCTCTTTCAGCCAGAAAAGCAGCTACGTAAGAAAAGGCTGAAATACAATTTGGTTTAACACCTCTATTTTACTGTTTAATTTAATATCAATCATATACTTTTTAAGTTCAAATGCATTCAGTAGCATCCAAAACCAGCCACCAGAACCCCCTAATGCCCCAGATTCTCTCTGATGAGACAATCAACATTAAGGCCTTTCAAATACCCTGATAAAAGCTGTTCCCTCAAGTCAAACCAGAAAAACCCAAATTGGAAACAAAGTCTTAAGGAATGAGGCATGTCCTACACTCACAGCTCCTTGAATTCTTCAGGACCAGAAGGTTAGAGATGAGATGCGGTGGGATTGCTTTTCCTAAATCAATCTGGCAGCATTTACTGCAACTAAATTAGACAACCACAAAGGTAACCAAACAAAGCAGCAAGCTCTGAAACAGTGCTGCGACAGTTAGTTAGAAATCACGCTTAACTCAATGCAAAATAAAAGCAATAGTTTAGATTTTTCTAAAACAATTAATTAAACAATTACATGACTAAGATAAGAATAACAAATATCTTCTTCAAGATGTTATCTCAAAAATAAAAATCTAATAGGGTTTTCGGGCAGGTAAGAATAACAAATATCTTCTTCAACATGTTATCTCAAAAATAAAAATCTAATAGGGTTTTCGGAGCATCTGCCTGACCAGGTGCAGACTATGTAATATACTTTTCTGCAACTCAGTCCTTGTGTAGTAAGTGCTCCCTCTGCTTACTTTTACTGCAAGCATTTCTTTTGGTTGAAGAACCCTCACATCTCCAAAACAAACACAGTTTCTGGACTTCACTGGAAAACACTTTTAAGTTTTCCACCGTTCAGGTGACACAAACTTGCCTTTGCTGCATCTGTGTATGTAGTCCCTGTGCTTGACTAGCTTTATACACATTTAGTTTATAACCAAAGAAAGAGTGAGTAAACTACTGTTTTTTCATTTAAATCATCACAGAAGTCACAGTATTATACCTATCTAGTTCACAGAGATATAAAAACATTTAATAGAAGTTTGGAAGACAACAGCTTCACTCTATACAGATGAAAAGTACTAAAGCTAGTGGCTTATTTCTGATGTCTGCTCTAAACCACACGATACCCACCACTTTAAGAAGATAGTAGACTTGTGGAATTTTTGGAAACACAAAGAAGGTTTTGCTGTTTGGTTCACTTGGGTTTTTTTTTCTTGTGAGAGGCTATCATTTCACCAATGGCTTTACATAAACTTAAATTGGCTTCAGCCACCATCAGGTATAACGTCTGGCATTAACAGCTATTAAAAATAAACACCTTATGGCAATTAGTCACGTGCTGACTCACACATTCCTACAAACATCAACCATTTGCACTCAAAAAAATTATCAATTAAGTAAACAGTTAGAAAGGACTTCAAGTTCTGTGTCTACATAAACACACATGCATTTTTAGGAAGACTTAGGAACTACAAAGTACATTTTCATCTGTGTATGTACTTAAATACACATTTCAAACAAGACTTCAGAAGTGCAAATTATGTTTCACATCAGTGTGAAACTACTAGAAATTTTACAGAAGGTACCATCACCTAGGGAGCAGTACTGGTCCTCTCGGTACTAGGAAGTGCAACAAAGGCAGAAGAAAACATAATTGCTTGTATTTCCACACTGAGAATGTAATTAAACCACAATGACTTCAAGTCACAGCACTAATGTTCATATTCAAGTATGTATATGCACACATATACAGGACAGAACTCTTGGCCTTTGCAAGACCTACTCCAAGAATCTCACCCTGCACAGCAAACACCAGCAGTCTGGTAATTCCTACTATAACTATTCTCTACTACTCTGCAATGCCTCAAAAAGATGGAAGAATTAACAGAAATCCACTAGTTTTACAAAAACTGTATTTCCTGAGAAGCAGACGGCCTGCTCCTGAACACCTCCAGAGGAGGAACAGGGCCCAGAAGGCTCAAGTCCCTCTTTCTTCAAGAATTTTAAATGCGATATTCAAAAACGCAATACGAAATCTCGAGGAGCACCCCTCATGACCCATTAGGCACACTGGTATCTTAGGAATGTAATCTATCGATCTGTGGGGCGGGTTTTGGTTGTTTTGCGAGTTCTTCCAGCATTTAAATGCTTTACTCAGTAAGGACAGGACAGAAAAAAAGACCCAACACCACACCTTCCTAATCCTGCACCCTTGAGCTAATAAACTCCCTTCGAGGGAGAGGGGGCTGAGGCCACGGGACGGCTGATGGCCGATGATGCGGCTGTGCCCATCTGCCACCGTCCACCACCCCGGTGCCGGAGGACAATGAGAGCGGATCCCCACTGTCCCACAAGAACCCCGAACGCTGAGGGACGGGGGCGCCGGGCAGGGTGGGAGCCACTGAGAAAAAGAAACGCCTCAGCCGCTCCCACAGACACAGCCGAAAGGCAGCTGCCGTGCCGGGACAGCGCTACGTCCCCCGGAGAGCCGGGGAGATGCTGCGGAACAATGAGGACCTTTCCCCCCAGGCAGCGCTCCGGTCCACTTCGCTCCGGCCCGCCCGACACGGAGGGGGCCCGGCCCGGGGAGAGTTTACATTTACCTGCAGGGGTCCCGCCGGAGACCCTGGTACAGAGCAGCAGCAGCAGCAGGCACCCCAGGCATCGCCTGGAGAAGGTGGCAGGCATGGTGCCCCCGCCGCGCTCCCCTCGGCTCGGATCCGCACCCCGCGGGCTGCACCACCTGAGGAAACCTCAAGCGGGCTGGAGCGGCTCTGTGGGAGAGCCGGCTATCCCAGCAACGAGAGGGGCCAAATGCAAAGTAAAGCTGCCCCAAACTCACTCGGAGGAAAATCCAAGAGGCCAAAATAACCGCCGAAAAACCCACAGCCGTTCCCCTCAGCTGCGATGGGCTCCGCGGAGAGGCAGCCGCGCTTTAAGTAGCGGAGAAAGGGCGGGGGCGCGCACCGCCGGCTAATTGGACCGAGGCCCTGGCGTCTGAACCTCCCGGGAAGCTCCCGGGGCCGCGGTAGGCTGACAAGGTAGGTAGGGACACAGGGTCCGGACTTATGTTTGGCCCGAAGGAACAGTGGCTGTGGGACCACCTGGGCAGGGCCAGCCCGAACGGCCGCAAACGGCTCCGTCCGGCAGCGGCTGCCCGGCGAAGGCTGTCTCGATCGGAGCCTGTTGGTCCCCGCCCTTTGGCTGGGGATCTTCTGGAGAGCCCGGCTTCGAGGGTCGCTGTCTCCAGGACAGCTGGGTTATACTGTGTGGGAGTTGCGACTCTTTTGCATCTCTTTTTCTAAATCTCCCAGCTTACACAACAGTGCCCAGGAGCACCATTTCTAGCAAAAGCTCCTCAGGTTTTTGATTGTGGCCCAAATTGTTTACACTCTTTTTTTCTGTATACGTGTGTGCTTTACCTAGTATGCCTGCTCATATATATGTGCGTGTGTGTGTGTATATATATGCATTATATGCTTGGTAAATAACTGAATTCTAATAGTGCAAAATGGACTCTGCCAGTGTGGCATTCTCTGAAAGAATAACTTTGTTATGGGGTACTTCCTGCTTCTTCCTTATTGCCAGCTTCAGCTAATGCAGAGGTTGAGTTGTATAAGAGGTTTGTATCAATGATGCAAAAAGGTGACTGCAAAAAAGCCTTTGCATCATCTTAGCTCACCCTATTGACAGAGCTGTAGGAGTTTATGCACAGTAAATGCCTTGTGTGTTGATTTTCCATCACTAGACATGTTCATGCTTCCATCCATATTTTCTAATACCAGTACAGTGACCTTCAAAATGCAATTTTCATTCATAAAAATTCCCAGTAAGTACAGCTAATGGTAAAAGCGTGGGTACATGGGTACTCCCATGTTTGTTCATGCTAAACTGCATTTAAAACTAAATGCTAAAACTGCACAGAGTGATGGGATTCAGAGAGGGGATCCAATTCAGATAAAGCTGTTTAGGAATGGTAGATGATCTTCAGGTTTTAATAGGAAAAAAATTGGCTGGTACTTGAAAGCTGTTTTATCTGAACCAGTTAGGACTGAAGAGACTTATCGTAGTGGGGGAGGATGAGGGAAAGGAGAGGAGGGAGAAGGGGGAGGAGAAGGAGAGGCAGAGGAGAGGGGAGTGTCAACTGCCTGAAGATATGAGAGGAGTTGTTTATAGTTCCAGTTAGCTTTCCCTGGAATGGGTGGAAAGAAAACTTTATATTCACTTTATTTAGCTGTTGGTTGTACAGCATCTTTTTGTAAGACAGATTTTATCCACCTGGAATCAATGGTTGGAAGAAATTAATGACTAAACACTTGCAGGTGGCACAAATGGATCTGCTAGGGTAGTCCCACCTAGTACCTAGCTGTAGCTTTGTCAGCTCTTGCTCAGTGACAACTGTAGAGGTTCTGATGGAGACAATTTATTTTGAGTGACTTGGTGTTTAGTCCTGTATAGGACTGGCTTCTATCTTTTCCACCAAGTCAACTTTGGTGAGTAGTCAGAAAATGTGATGAACATCTCTGCAGGATTCCATCTCATCTCTTGTCATCTGCTAATGGTACAACCCACACTCAATGCTGAATTGAAAGAAAGCAATTATTAAACTGCTGCTGAGGGAGCTGTTTTTTCCTATCCTTATGGTATGAGATACAGAAGCCACAAATGGAACAGTATGACAATGGAACAATAAAGAGAAAGGCAAAGGTGAGAGGAAGGATGGCAGAAGGAAGGCAGAAAAAAAAGCAGGGGAACTGGTCAGGCCAACCAAACAGCCCTTTAAGGGTTTCCATGCTCCAGAGTTCACCTTACCATTATAATATCCTAGATTAGATTACTTCTTAAGAGCTACAGCTGTATTTGGTAAGGTCATTGAAAGAGTGGGAGGTTTCAGAAATTATAAGGTTAGTGATAACAATGATAAAGTAAAATAGTTGGAATATTTTTAAAAAATCAAATATTAGCTTGCATTTAGAAACATTGTCTGGCAAGTAATTAGAAATTTCAGGAAAAGCATTTAAATTTTACATACCAAGTCTCATCTATACCACTCTAGCATATTTCCTCTTCTCTTCTTCTCTCACTTCCATAGAGAAACTTTGACTTATTCTCACATGGTAGTGGCTTGGCAAATGTGACTGTTGTTTTGGAAAAAGAATTCATACGTTGCACCATACTCTGGCTTATAAAAAACCTTATATTTAATAAAATCTCTGATACAGGAAAATTGCTGGTTTATTCAGCTGATTCAGGAAGATCTTTGCTGAAATTTTTCATGGCATAAGGAAAGTAAGTGAAACTCTGAATACTGATATATTTTGATTATTGGCTGAATAAAAATGTGTATTGTAATTTGTACTTTTACAGCTCCTTTTCACTAACAAGCAAATGGTGTGTTCTCAAAGCCCAGTCTTAGGCATTCATTCATTTCTGATGAAAACTAAAACAGTAAAATAACTAAAGGGTGTATGTGATCCAGCAGTTTTCTTGGCTGGAAGTTTCCGTTTTATAAAATTCACTGAGATTGTGAAAAGGTAACTAATGTATATGTGAGAAGAACTCTGAAAAAGAAGGAAATGAGCAAAATGGACTGAAAACCATTTAAGGTGGAAGTTGACTTCAGGGATGGTGCTTAGCAGCTTTAAATATCTGAAGCTGAATCATCAAGACTTTATCAGGCTTTAGCTAGATTTTATTTTTTTTTGTGGGCATGAAATTTTTAATGGTAAAAGCATAAAAATAAACAGTAGTAAATAAGAGATGTGATTTAGAACTACTTTAGAAATAAATCTTGCAACCTGTCCAGCAAACAATTTTGCACAGATGGGAGATAATGTGTTACTAAACTCTGGATCACTATCAAAAGGATGTGCTGAAATAGATGTTGTGCAGCACATGCATTGGGGAATGGGTTCTCCATTCTGTGGTAACAGTCACGTTATAATATTTTTAGAAAACAATGCAACAATGTACATGCGTCCGAGAGCCAAAGTAATATACTAAGTGCTGGTACAAAACTACAAACCAGAATTTTATTGTCTCCTTCAAACATTTTTCTCTTGGTTGCTCTCTTTTAAGGATTTAACTGAACAGAAGTCTTGTCTGGATTTAAAATTACAGGCCAGGTTATCCAATCTGCATGTTCTGCAGTTGCCTTCTCTGCACTGTCTGCATCCCGCTGAGTGGCTGTAAATCCAAATATCTCCTACCTCCTTGAAGACCATTTTCAGGATTGAGCATATAGTCTCTATTGAGAATTCTGCCATTTATCAAATGTTTAATGTTGTATTCTAAGATCAGAGCTGTATATGAAACAAAAATTGGGTCTATAGTGCTTTAGGATCCTATTTTTTGAAAATCTTAGGTTACTGCCGTACCAATTATTGAGATTGGTGATACTGATTATCGATACTATCAATACTCAGTTGTTACTGTGCAAGGTTGCAGATTATGCAGTAAAGGCTTTGTTCACATGAAAAACACACCATCATTAGGAACTGGCATCCAAA
The DNA here is from genome assembly GCA_008694505.1 of Cyanoderma ruficeps. Taxonomy (NCBI): domain Eukaryota; kingdom Metazoa; phylum Chordata; class Aves; order Passeriformes; family Timaliidae; genus Cyanoderma; species Cyanoderma ruficeps. The sequence continues at coordinate 1,337,964 of VZDJ01000010.1, forward strand.
AATTCAAGCAAGATTTTTGGCAAATAATTGTTTCTGCCCACCAGTCCCCTGCTTTCTGATATCTGAACAAAAATTATTTTTTAAAATGGAAAATATAATGAAAAAACCAGTACTTTGTTGAAAACACTATTTAAATTGCAGCCTTATGTTCAGACAAGAAATGTCTACAATATGCTAATTTAATGTAGAATTAAAGTTCACTGTCATACAAATGGATACCACCTCATCACAGGGTTTGCTTTGCCAGCTGTGCATCAAAAGTTGCAGAAGATATTTTAGATTACTCAAACAGGACCATATTTTAAGGGAGGAAGGGAGGCAGTATCCTTTATTGCAGTAATATACCTGTAAGAAGTAAGGCAGCCTCTGACCTGAATACAATTTGAGAACAGTTACTCTACCTGTAATTATGATGAAGGCACACAGGTGAGTTTCACCTACTGCTTTAATATCAGCATGAAGATCACCTTTGATAAGTCTTTCTTTTTCACAAATTCTCCATTTTCCAGCCTTTCAGACTTTCAAAACAGCCTCTCTTGTGGCAGCAATAAAAATCATGAGAATTTTATATATAACACAAATTATAAATGAAGTTATCCTTCATTCTGCTGCAGTACCTGCTCAGTTATCACAAATAAGCAGAAGCATTGAATTGTCTGAAGAACCAGGCCTTACTTATGTAATTGAATATGGGCTACTTGGGGCTTCTGCTCTGGGGTAGTCAACATGTGAATGCTTTCTGTTTCTTGTGCGTATGATGACAGAGTGTGGACTTTTTATCATCCAAATTATGTGGTTTATGGTTCCTGGGTTGGGGGTTTTNAGTAACAAGTTAAGTGACATAAGCCTTCCCTGGTGGAGGGAAGTAATCAAGTTAAATGCCACTCCATTTATTTATGAGCAAACTTCAATAAACTTTGAAAAGTCTGACAGCATCCTTTTACTTTGAACACTTTTTTTTCCTTTAGTCTTTATGTATTACTTTAGAAGGGGAAAAGAGGGCTTCACTTTTTGAAAAAAAAGTGGGGAAAGCTATGTAACTAAAAGTGTTAATTGTTATTCCAAAACCCTGAGACTTTAAACAGCTTTTATTAGTCTTTTGCCATTTAATTCTTTTGTCTCTTAAATGAAAGCTAAAGGTTTTGTTTTTTTCCCTAATGACAGGACTCCTACTCCCAGTGAGGGAGCAGAAATAAGAAAGATGAAAAAGGTTGCAAAAGCCATAACACAATCTTCAGCACTTTTACTGACTACAGAGCCATCATAACCAAAAACAAAGAACTGAAGTGGAAGGAACTATGCCATCATTTGATCACATTAAAACTTTGCTGAAGGCAGGTAGGATGTGCTCCTGTCCTCATCAGCACAGAGGCACACACCTCAGTCTGTGTGCATTGGACATCTAACAGTAGAGAGTCTGAATGAATGTGCATATTCACTCTCCTAAATTTTAAGAATACATACGCATGTTGGTAGAACAGCACCATCTAAGACAGCCCAAGCAAATGTACCCAGGAATTTCCATGTTACAGGAGTATATCCATGCTTATTGTACCATACTTTTCCTGTCAAAGAAAATTCAGTTTTGAGGCTTAATTAGAATGAAAATTCAGCTAGTTTTTAATTCACCCAAATTCAATATTTATGTAACAGATACAGAACTATTTAAATACTCACTGAAATGATGCATACTTAGAACTGAATAGCTTAGTACTTTAATTAAAAAGAAGTATGTTGGTTCAGAGAGAGGTCATCTTGGACAATTGTCTTCATGTGTGAAGGAAAGCACTCTTTGAACACAGAACAGTCTGCAAACATTTCTACTTCTTTGCCTATGGAAGGGCTCTTTTCCAGTCTGCACATACTTTGTTTGGAGATGTGGGAAATATCAGGCAGCAGAGTTCAGGCAAAAGAAGGAAAGCCATCTGAGCCTTAATATTAAGGAAATTACTTGCCCAGACTTCAGGCAAAAGAAGGAAAGCCATCTGAGCCTTAATATTAAGAAAATTACTTGCCTTTTGCTGTAAGAGTGATTATTAGGACTCAGGTTTTGCATTCCAAGAATCGGGAATACTTATTTTTCCCTTGTTTGCTTTTTCAGGCTGAATATGCATCATAATCCTGCTGTTTTTCTGGTGCCCTAAAGTGATATGTGCTCTGTACTTCTGCGTGGGAATCATATTCATCCAGAGATGTAAACCACTTCATTAAGAAGCATCCAGTGGGATCCATGAGAGGAGCTCCTGTGCTATGACGGTACATGCTATCTCATGTATCTTTTTGGCCCTGTAAGTACATAATTTTTATTTGACATTGGTAAAAATAGAGTTAAAATGGCTTTTTCGACTGAGATTATGTCACACCAGAGGAGTTCAAAGATGAACTTCTGAGTGTGACTTTTTAACAACAGATTTGTTCTGCAAAGTGTTTCTACAAAAGATTCATCTGGGTTATATTACAACTTGGGTAATATTGCCAGAGGCAAAACACATTTAGAAGTAAAAGTATCCTAAAATATATTGGTGTACAGAATGTGAATTTCAAAGTGAAGAAAAAAATTATAAGTAGTTTTTAATTTTAGGTGTGATTCAGCAATTGTTAATATATTTTCAAATACTTCTGGTCTTGGTAAGCTGTGGGAGCTTATACAAAGATAACTTACTTTAATTGAATTCCACCTTCCAATATAAAAATTAATTTAAAAGTTATTAATGAAGAGAAGAATATGTGCAGCATATCAGTATTGAAAAATCTACAGACCTAATACAAAATTTTTCCAGTAGTAACTGATACCAACTTATCCTGGCTGATCTATGAATTTTATTTCCAGTTTTGTAAACCTCAGAAATGCCATGGAAAAAAAAGGCATATTTCCTTTTTTACATTGATCCAGCTTGCTCTGTAGTGTGTTTTGCCTTCTTTGGGTTGTGAGAGTTACTGGAACCAATACTTAAGTGTATTGTAGCATGTCAAGTTCTAGTGTAAGAATAAATTTACTGTAATTATTGAATTTTGATTGATTTAGCCACAAATTAGAGTTAGTAACCACTAAGACAGTCTTTTATAAGAAAAATATAATTTTATTTGGTTTATAAATAACTCATATAAGAAGAACAATAAATTGTATCTGACAATGGTAAGGCTTTAGAAAACATACTGCTAAGGGTTGCTTAGTTATTTACTAGAAAATTATGTTTCAGATAAAAATGTTAAACATTCTACTTTGAGGATATTGGGTCGTTCTGACTATTAAGTTTACTTATATTCCTCAATTTGACTCACAGGGTTTGAAACAAATCTATCAAGAGGGAAATGTGATCTCTCCATGTGGACCCTGTTCCTATGCTTGACAACATTTAATGTGTTTGTCCTTACATCAGCCTCTTGGGTAGTGTTAAGTCCAGTGAAACAAGAAGTGGCTCACCTGAGATAACCTGGGAAAAAAGATTACCTTTAACTATTCTAGTTTTCTCTGCCCTGTGCCAGGTTCTTTTTTGATTCCAAACAAAAAGCTGAGTAGATAGAAAAGGCTACTTAGGGTGCACGGAAAGTCAGAGGCATTCCCTGCTAACCTTTATTACTCTTCTTTCTTTTAGGAGAGAGCAAACCATGCCCTTTGTACAGACAGCATGTTTGGACTCGGCTTGGGAAGAATGAGAGTTGCAGTCTCCAGCACATGGCACAGAAGGCAGGTGACCAACTGAGGCAGCAGACAGCTCTGTGAGCACAGTCATTTTGATGGAAACAAATGTTTGAGCACTTTTGTTTGTTGGCATTTTTTGAAATTAGATTCCACGTGTGAGTGACTCAAAAACTGCTGTTCAAGGTTTTTTATCCTCTAGGACTTCTGCAAAGGATTTGATTGTTTGTATATCTCTAGGAGCTTCATGATTACAGATCTTCTTGATTTGTATCTAGTGTATCAACTACAAAAACTGCTTTCCTTGTAAGGCAAAGCTTCTTACAGTGGTGTCTTTTCTAGGTTTTCGAAAAATGCTGTCCAGCTGTACTGTAGAAGTGGTGTGCTCATTTCTGCATTTGAACTGTCTTGAGATTTTCAAACCAGAAATAAAATTTCAGTTATAGTTGCATATTGATAAACATGCTTGAAAGTTTCATAAAATTCTTTCAAGCTTCTCATAAAGTTGTAAAGACAAAGCTTATTAATTCTAAATTACAGAGTCTTTTTCTTCTCTCAGTTATACACTCTTGAGGATGGTGGAGCTTCACTAGTATGATGCATCAAGCCAGGGGCAGTGCAGGTGTTAATTACATTTTTAAAAGTAATAATTAAATGGTTTTTACTTCACACAGAGACCATGAACTCCATGCAGTAAATTAATTGAATTTAGGAGCAGAAAAATATGAGAATATTTTTGGATTGCAGAAGGCACTGCCAGAAATCTGCGACTGGAGTGGTTGGAAAATAAATTATACTTTTTTTCCACACATTTCTTGCTCACTGTTTCATTTAATCTCGATAAGGGAGGTTGGAATAGATGTCCTTTTAAAGTTCTCTTCCAACCCAGCCCATTCTGTGATGATTTTGTATAGGCATGGACAAGCTGCCTGCATCGTCTAGTACATATCGGTTTTATCCGTTCAGTATAATTCATCACTATTTCTTCAGCTCCTCTGCAGCTTCATCCTTGAACATTGAAAGAGAAAACAGTTCTCAGGCAGTTCTCTTGACAGTGCACTAATTTTTCCAGTTGCTGTGTTCTGCAGAAGTTGGTCTGCCCACTGAAACTCTGTGAATCACGTATTTTCTTCCAAGTAGGAAAAAAAAGGCCCATCCATTGCCCATGAAAACCTTTTCACTATTTAACAGACCCTCAAAGCATATTGTGTGATGTCTGAGGTAGAAGCAGTACAGGTGTTACTACAGGAGAAACAGAGAACCTTGCAAGGAAATGGCATCTCTATATAGGATTGTAACAAGGAATATAATGTGGTCCATAAGACACTTAGTTTTATCCTATTGGCCTAATGAGTGATGAATGTGATGCTTTAGACTGTGATAAAGTTAATTTTCCACAGTAGCTGGTATGGAACTGTGTTTCTGATTTGCTGAAAACAGTACTGATAATACACAGATGTTTTACTTATTGCTGAGCCGTGCTTATACAGTATCAAGGCCTTTTCTGCACCTCACCCCATCCCACCAGCCATCCTAGGGATGGGTGAACTTCTGCCTGCCAGTGGAAAGTGGTGAATAAATCCTTGTTTTGGTGTGCTTGTGTGCATGGCTTTTGCTTTCCCTGTTAAATTACTTTTATCTTGAGCCACAAGTTTTCTCACTTGTATTCCTCTGATTCATTCCCACATCCTGCTGTTGGGGGAGGAATGAGCGAGTGGCTCTGGAGTGGAGTTGCCCGCTGGGGTTAATCCATGATAATGACCTTTCAGCTACCTTATTTCCCCTTTTTTTATTTTTTATTAATCTCTTTTCATGTACTTTTTTTTACAACATGCTAAGTTGATACCAGAATAAATGAGGAGGTTTTTACTATCTGCATTTTCCTAAAATGCATACCGTGTAACGCTGTGAACACTCAAAAAATCTACACTTGGAGATTTTCAGAAGAGAAACTTTTCAAAAGAGACAGGATCTTGTAATGGCAACCTGAAGTCAACTGAAGCCAGAAGCATCACACTTTCCAATTCTTTGTCTGCCAAGTATGCAGCTTATCTGATTCACAGTATGACTGTCCACATTTAGTCCTAAACAGAAATCCTCTGTAGTTCAAAAAAATTAAAATTCTGGGCATTTAAAAAAGGAAGCAAAGTACAAAAGGGAGATCTCTCACAAAAGGGCTGAATTTCTCTGGGAACTGAGCAAGCATTTCTCCAGAAGATTCCTCCTGAGAACATCAGGGCTATCAAGTAGCACTTTTACATCTCTTATTCAGATAAGGCCTTTGTTCAGTGTTTGCTACATTTTCCCTCTTACAACAGAAGCTAGAAAGGGTTTTAGAGAAGGTTTTTTTAGAGAAGGAACTGTACATTTGTTGATTTCTCTCTTGGTGTTACCTATCTGCAATAGCTTTTGCCATTTTTTATGTGTGTGCATGCAGATGTTATCTGAATGAATAAGTACAGTCATCAGTTGTAGTTCTTATTGGAAAAAAAATGAGATAGGGAATGTGAATATCATGCCTAATGCTAAGTTTATACTGTGGGGTTTTTTTTAAATCAGTCTTCTTCCTTTATAGACCTAGAGGGAAAATGCTGTTTGTAGAATACATTTAGAAAGTGAACCACAGGCACAAAACACTGTCTTTTTGGAAACATGCACTGGTTTTCACAGTTTAAGGTAGCAGCTGTTTTACTGTCAGTAGGCACTGATTTGAGAGCAGGCAGGAATGTGTTTGGGGTCATACTGAACAGTGGTGTATGATTTGATGTCCTATTAGCAATGGTTGAGTCTTGCCCAAAATCCATGTACTTCTGGCATGGATGAACTTTGACTTGGGTGCAGGTTTGGGTTTGTATCTGGAAAACAGTGCAGATATATGTCAACTAGTCACCTTTAGATATGTCTACACTGTTTTCCAGATACAGACACAACAAATATGCAAATCAGGCTTAAATTAAAACAAAAATCCTTTATCCAGTGAAAGATTTTTGAATGATAATGACAAAACATTAGTTTTATTTCACAGATACCACTAACTGCCATGGGACACAACTCTGCAGGAAAGGAAGCCTCCATTTTTCAGGTTCTCCCTCATGATGTCTAGATAACCTCACTGCTGATAGGATATACTGACATGCAAGTATGCAGGATTCAGTGACAAGAGAGTAGATGGGTAGTGGCAGCTATTTTATTTTGGGAAGGAAGGTGATCTCAACTCACCTGGAAGATAAATTGACTTTTATCACAGTCTTCCAGTAAATGTATTTTTAAATCAGTCTCTGTTTTGCAATTTAGTAAGCTCTGTTAAGCTAAGAAATTTACATATCTGCAATGAATCAGTGTTGGGTTAAATTTGTGTGTAACAGAAATCACTGATACATCCTAAGAAAAAGCTTTCTCTTTCAAAGACAACCAAGAATAATGTATATATCTTAAAATCATACCAAATCTTCCCTTCTCTGAGTTCCCACCAAATCTTGTAAGAAACAAGATTTACAAATGTTACAAGTCTTGGTTTTTTATTAGAAAATAATAAATTGGAAAATAAAATTGGAATTGTTTTGACCATTTTTCCACCTTGTGCTGCATTTTATGTAGGGCACAGTTATGTTTTCTGGCTAAGCAAATGCATTTCTGAACCTTAGTTCTGTCTAATGAGCTAGTGGGATATCCTCTTCATAGAATAACAGAATCCTTTAGGTTGGAAAGACCTCTGAGACCATCCTGTCCAATCCTTGACTGATTGCTGCATTGTCAGCTGAGCTCTGGTAAGTGGCACTTCGAGTCATTTGTTGAACACCTCCAGGGATTATCACTCTACACCTCCCCGAGCAGTCCATTCCAATGTTTAACAACATTGTTTCCGTGAAAAAATTTTTTCTAATGTCTCAACTCCTTTTGATGTCCAAAACTGGCACACCTGGTTTCCTCTATTTATGACACAAATCCATATTGGAAAAGAGTCAGCCCCCTTGGGACAACTTGATCTCCTGCTGATACTCCTAGATTGTGTCTCCCCTAAATTCCAGCTCTGAACAACAGCACAGTGCCTGATTGCAAACATCGCACAGCCAGGCTGTGTTTGGACACCACATGCCAGCAGGTTAGGATCCAGCTGGTTGGTCCATGATTAGTGGGCACTGGGAACACACCTTTAAACTGTAGTTCCCTTGTTTGTGTTTGTCTTTGAAATTGAAGAGAAATTCCTGGGACTACAATGTATGGTATTGTTTCAACAGATGGCATTACAATAAATAATGTACTTTTTGTGTGTAGTTTTCAACGAGGTTTAGAATCCTGGTGTGTTTTGTTATTACGTTAGACACTCACATATTTATTCACTGCATCCTTTCATTCTAAAAGCTATCTTCCTCCAGAAATAGATTTTAAAGGCATCTGTCTTCAAAAACAAATCAACAGCCCATACTAGCTTTATTTTTTCTGAGCTATTTCTTCTTTTACGTGGGACATGACTAAAAGTAAGTATTCCAGTTGTTTTTAAAAGTGCTAAAATTATCCCTATAATCTGCAATGTGCTTGCACTCCATATACTGCAATAAAGTTTTAGCAAAACTCAGAATGTAACAAGAATACAGTGCGCTGTATTAAGGATTGAATACTTTCATGAAGGTAACAGCATTCAGTCATTGCTTAGACAAGCTCATTTTGACTGCTGACCTGTGAGACAAAAGGAGAGGTCCTGATTCTCTGGTGACACCTAAAGAACTGTGTAATAGTTTCAAATGTAAAAAAGTGTTCTTGCTGCCTTGCTGGAAGATACTATATGTTTGGGATTTTTTTATGATTGGCTTTTGAATGGAAGATTTACCACTGATTGAGGTAAATTTAGTAAAAATGCCATAGTCATAACAAAACAGTGTTCCTAGTAACTGAATTTTACTGACAATATTGAATCATAGAATGGTTTGGGTTGGAAGGGACCTTACAGATCACCTAGTTCCAAACTTGCCATGGGTAGAGACACCTTGCTGTAGACCGAAGCCCAATCCAAACTGGCCTTGGAACAATTCCAGAGATAGGGAGTCCGCAACTTCTTTACCCAATCTGTTCCAGTGCCTTCTCAGCCTCACAGTAAAAAAAAAAAAAATCCCTAATATCCAATCTGAACCTGCTCTCTTTCAGTTTGAAGCCATTCATCCTTGTTCTGTCACTGCACACCCTTGTCAAAAGTCCCTCACCAGCTCTTTTGGATGCCCTCATCAGGTACTGAAAGACCACAGTAAGGTTTCTCCAGAACTTCCCCTTCTCCAGGCTGAACAACCCCAACTCTAGCCCTGTCTTCATAGGAGAGGGGCTCCAGCACACTGATAACCTTGGTGGCTCTCCTGTGCTCTCACTCCAGCAGGTTTATATCCTTTGTGTGTCCCAGAGTGGGTGCAGTGTTCTGGGTGAACCCTTGCAAGAACAGAGCAGAGGGGCAGAATCACCTCTCAGCCTAGTGGCCATGCTGCTTCTGATGCAGCCCAGGTTGGTTTTTTGGCTGTGAATGCACATTTCCTCTTCACTGCGAGATGCAAAATGATGAACAACAGTCGTATGACTAGATCAAGAGGTGTGAATGTTTTAACGTGATCCGTGTGATTTTTAGCTGTTATTTCTGTTTATAGTTACATCAAATCAACTTTTGAAGCCACTATTCATCTCTCATGCTTATTATAATAGTAGGTTAGATGGTGACAGTGTTATATGAATTTAAAACACAGATATCTCAGAGAATGCTGAATACTGAATTTAGCAAAGAGTTCTTTTTGTTGTAGTCAATACAAAATGAAATGGCCTTAGAAACAGTGCCTTGATTCTTCCTTGTACAGTTTAAAGTGCATTATTTCAAATGCTTGAATGCTAGTTAATCCTAGCATATCTACTTAAATGCTACTACTAATTATCAGATTACAGGACGTTCTGTAATCTGGTAATTAGTAAAGCAAAGCCTTAGTTATCTAATTGTATTTGATAATTCCAGAGTTCTAGTGATAGCAATGAATACATGATTGTGGAGGTGTTTAATGATTTTATGAGTTTTTGATGTTAATTTTACTGTTGAGTTTATGGTTCAAAATGGCTTCCCTGTTATTTTATTGTACTTTGCTGTTCACCCTCCATGTTGTATGCCCTTCTTCCCCGGTTATTTTTAGTTTGAGTTGTTACATTTTGTACCCCTTCCCCCTGCCTCTGCCCAGCTGCAGCTCCTGATTGGCCCCCTTTTCCCGCTCTTTCCAAAGATGTGTAACACCCCCTCCCTGCCTGTCATCCCCAGCCCTGTCCTCTTTTTCCGGAAAGATCATCAGGAGCTGTGCTGTGGTTGGTTGGAATCTAAGCCCTCCCCTCTTACTTTCTCTCCATTGGTTTATAGACCTGTATGTTAGCCATCAAGCCACACCCTTATGTTTCCCTATTGGTCTATGTTCTGTACCCTCCCACGAGCTAGCCCGGAATAAAACCCCCCTGCATCCCTGGATTGGGGTCTCTCTGAGGCATCAGTGCTGGTCTGTGAGCGTCCCTGTTACCCTCAATAAACCCAGTTGCCTGAAGCCTTGGACAGTCCTATCTTTCTTTCCACACGCCATAGCTGGAGCTGTTGTGAGGCCAGTCACAGCAAAAACCCTGGGCTTGTTGCGAGGTCAGGGCTGGTCGGATTTAGGACCCCCCGGGACACATGATGATTGCAGTGCAGGAGCTTTTGAGACCTTTCATTTCTTTTAAGGAGGAAAAAAATGCAAAAGTCTGTTAAAAGGTGTTTAAAGTTTGCTTGTTATAGCATCTTGAAGTTCTGGATGTTTCATGTTGCATACAGCATCTAACAAAAAGGATATAGTGGGAAAGGTAGAGAAACCATTTTTGGGGAAAAAAATAGCTGTGTATCTCAATATTTCTTTGTGTGCCTAATTATTTCTCTGTTTTTCCTTCTTGACAGCAAGAAACCACCCTGAATTAAATGTTTTCTTCATTGTAAGAAAAGTTGAGACCTGAGAAAATTGTTCCTTAGGATAAGATTCCTGTCCTTTTTCCCTGTTTTAGCTTCAAGTGTGTTCTCTCTGTTTAAAATCCAATTGTTGTTCTAGATTTTGCCTCTATTTATTTTGTAGAAGCAAGGAATTTATGTACTCCCGCACATCCTGCTCAGCTATCATTATGCTGAATTCAGTACTGCAGTCAGCAGTTTGCATATGTTTTTATGCTTGTAGTCTCATAATTTTTATCTTCTCAGGTCTCCCATTCCCTCTCTCAGTAAGGGATTGTCTTTATTCTTCCTTTCCTTAACCTTCTATTCCTCAGGTTTGTCATGGGACTCTGCAGAGCAGTGTTCTTTTAATAGAGTTCTTTCTGTTCTACGTTCAAGAATGTTTTTATTTTTATACCTGTCTGGTTTTGAATTTATTGTTGTGGTAGTTATGCTTGTACAGACATTTTAGTATATATTGGTTTTCTTAAGGAAAAAGCTAAAACAAACCTGCCTTTGTCTCTCTAATGTGCTACTTAAAATACATAATCAGATATTGCATGCTCAAGGTAACAGTTATTGATACCAACATCATAACTAAATTCCACTTTCTACATTTATAATTAGAGCAGATACAGGGATGTGTCCTAGAGAGTGACCCGGACCTGAGCTGGTTAATGAATGAAAAACTGTGAAATGACATCCTCTCAATGTCCAAAGTGGGATAAAATCCCAAAGTTGGATGGCTCTGAAATGGTACTGTTTCTTGGACCACGTCAGGCTCCAACCCCATCCCTGTCTCTCCATTCCCTCTGAAGTAGCTTCCACATTTGTTAAGCATAATTAAAGATTAATTGGGTGAAAGAGGCAGACTGAAAAAGAGCATGAATCTGTGGCCATGTGGTCACTGGGGAGTAGCTGGAAATACTCTATATCCCATTTATGTGCTTTGTTCAGTAACAGTTCTTGAAACAACATCAGGTATCAGGTAAAATTTCAATTTAATTTCGTATTCCAAGTTTTACTTTTAGAATGAAAGTGTTACCAGTGTTATCAACTCATGTGTTTCCTCTGGTGGAAACATTTTTCAGCCCTTTGATGGGAAGCAGAAGAAGCCCCATTAGCAGGGGAAGATGCTGAGCCCCTGGCCCAAGGTGTTCAAGGCACTCTGAGTAACTCCAGCACCTCTGACTACTCCAGCCATTACATAAGCATTTAATCTAATGACAGTTTAATTAATTACAGACCTTGAAACAGAGACCAGAAGAAGAGCCTTGTGACATTAAATCCCTTTCATGTTCCTGCCAGCCGCTGAAGCTCAGCTGTTGAATGGGGATTGGCAGCAGTGGGGAGCTGTCACCTGCCAGGTGAGACTCAGGAACTTCCTTGTGGGAGCAGAACCTGGTGCAGTGTCTGTGCCTCACAGGAACCTCCCACGTGCTGATCCTTAACTCTGGCTCCTGGGACTCACTGCAGGGCTGTCCCCCAGCTCTCCTGCATGGAGATGGTGTTGGCAGCCTGACTGCCCTCGGGAAGGAAGCTGGGTCTTAGCAGTGCTGAAACCTCCCCCTGGAACACAGAAGCATGTGCAGGAGGGTTAAGGTGCAGTCTGACTTGGGACACTGAGCACTTCAGTGCCATCGAAGTGAACGTGTGATGGACAGAGCCCTTCTCAGTGACACCTGTCTAATGCACAGCCTGTGGCTCTTTGGGGCATTTGACTGACTGCAAGGTATGGTGCCTGCTAAATGAGATAATTCCTCTCTGAACACCTACATGAAGGACCTCTCTCTTCCCTGGATCTGGCCCACATTTGTACTAGCTGTAGTTTGATTGGTACCTACTTCCTAAGGGTTATATCTTTAAAGGAGTCACACACTAATTTATTCAGAAAAAGTAATCCTTCATTGCCTCAATACAGGCAAACTCTTTAAAGACTGTCACTGTGAATCTCCTCAAAACTGAAGCACTTTTAAGTAGTTCAGTCTTTAAATACCCTCTTTTATTCTCATTCAAGAAAGTCTGGTTATGATCACAGTCAAGGATTCTAGTTTTTCATTTTAGCTAAAAAAAAAAAAAAAAAGGCCGGGGAGAAATATGGTAGTTTTTATTCCTTTAATTATAGGGATATTTTCTGACATAGAGCAGTGAAATCTGGCTAACAACATACAAGCAAAGTAAAATAATTTTATCTTTGATTTTACTGTTTTAGCGATCTTTGAAGTAAAAATGCACCTCTGTATATGATTTTGCTCACCCACTACTTTTAAGCCTCAGTAAGAACTGCTCATGTTGTACAGTAGTCAGCATTTTGCCTATATTTTTATGCATGCAATTTGTCATCAGTTTATGCCTCTTTAAGGCTTGGCAGTGATTTCTTAAAAAGTCTCTTTTAGTTGTAGTGTGCAAAAATTACTTTTTCTTCCTGAGGCTTCTTGGTAAAAGACAGAAGAAAGCATAGTGGTAAAAGTATTATAAACTGAAGCAGATGGCATTTTGGTTTTGTAGAATATAGTGAAGCTTGCACATAAAGTTAATTGTCCCATAACCAAGAACGTTTCTTGAACTATGATGAAAATCAACCAGACATTTCCAGGAGGAAGGATTTTCACATAATTTAAGAAAGTGTCAGTAAATAACATGCAAATAAATAGAATCATTCCAAGCTGGGAAGACATGGGGAGGTCAACAGATAAGCTAATGCAGGGAGTTTGACTGGCTGTTACTTTTGAAGATGTCTAGTCCTTTCTGATGACCATATGTAATATTCTCATGTAAGTCAGAACTGTAAGTAATTCCAAGTCCTGAAACATCAAGATTACCAGAAGCATTGAATGAATTCATCCTCAGTCACTTCTTTTGGGAGCTGTCAGTAGCAGGGTTAAATCAGAGATTTCTCCATTGAAGGCGAAATAAGCTTTATCAATGCAAAAATGTAAATGCCTTTTTGGATCAAAAGGTAGTTTGAATAGGGTTTTTTTTAATGATCTCTAGCATTCTACCTCAAATGATCTGAAGACTGTTCTATTTGAACAGAGAAAACTGCTTGTAGTTCACTTTGGAAAAGAAATAAAACATGTGCTACTGTGACAGACTAAACAGTGGTGATAAACTTATTAGTTACCATAATTGGCTGTGATTTTAGGGATGAAAAAGATTATATTCGATCTGAGAACTTCTGAACAGGCATCAGATAATATATACTACAGAGGCAAAATTAGTGTCTTTGGTGTAAAATAACAAGCATACAAAATCTTCCTTTCTTGTTTTTATTTTTTGTTAAATGTTTTTACTAGTCTCTGGACTGTTCTATCTTTTGCAGTCTTTCCCATTTTTTTCTGTCTACATATTCTTGGATTGTAACTCTGCCATGATATATATTTAAAACCCAGTAATTTTTATTCGTACTTTAAGAGTGTGTTACTAAATTGTATGCAACATATACCATGAACTTTATATAAAATACAGGAAGAGTTGCCAACCATAAGTCTTACATGTGTAAGGGGACAAAGTGTTCATATCTGATTATGCTGCCCTTCATCAATATTAGTGGAACTCTTATTGTAACTCAAAGTCTACGGTCTGTATATGCAGACGGCTCTTTATTAACCACAAAACAATAGTTTACAACAAACCTTCCTACTTGGTTTTGCTTAAACTACAAGTGGTCATGTTTGTGTTTTTTCAAATACTCAGGAGTGGTTTTTCTTTTCTTAGTAGAGAAAATAATACTGAGTGGTAGTGATCTAAGTCAGAGGAATTCTCTTGTGCATGTGAGATAGTAAAGTAGTATTTAGAAGATATGTACATGATCTGGAACCTATATGGAGGGAAGAGGGGAGTTATCACAGGTGCTTCCTTAAACTAAGAAATGTAATCATACTGTTTTTGGAAGAAAATACACTTTTTCCAAGGAAATGGTATTGAACTAGAATATCAAGGTTAAACTGTTACACCAACAGAGGAGAGTCAGACTCCATCTGGTCCTCCAGTCTCTGTAGGAGGCTCTGCTTCCTTAATCTCAAAACACAGATTTTGGCTGCAGCCATACAGGGTATTTGTGGGTTCTTTCTGCAGCAATTCATCCAGTGTATTTTCTACCAGCCTGGACATTGTGTAATCACATCGTCTAGGCCCTTGTTTTACTATATACTTCAGCTTTATGAACTTCATGCCTTACAAAGAAAATCTGTCATTGCTCTTTGTTCCCCCTCTCCTATCTCTACTCCCACTGTTGAAGGAAATCTGCATGATGGAATTCAAGTTTTCTGTATGACTGATGCAGAGCTCACAGCCTGGCAGACAGCAGCAACAGAAGAATGCATGGAACTGGAGGTGTGGCAGGCAGAAACAAAAAGGGAGTCTGGGCCAGCCCACAGCAGTGAAGGAAGCCCTGGGTACCTCATGACACTTGCAACTAGTTAAAAAGGAGGAATGGGTTTCAGAACACAGGCATTAGTAGGACAAGCTATGGGAATCTGCAGGAGCCTTATCTCGACAGTTCCTTACCCCCAGCTTTGAGTGTTGCAACTATTTTTGTCATGTGGTATTACCTACAGAAGTGATCAGCATACTGTTGAAGAGGGGAGTGCTTCTTGTCAGAAATTATCTAGAACTCAAGCTTCTCCTATAAAAGCGCAGTTGCTTAGGGGAAAAAAAATATGAGGCAACTTTTAAATTAAAACTAAATTATCAGTTTCTGCTGTCCACTTGGCATATGTACCTACTGCATTTCCTTTCTAGTTCACCTGTTGTGTTGAACCCCACACACATATTTCCCAAAGCCCTCAAATCCCCCCAAGTCTTAGAAGACTCCAAGAAAAACAAAATTGTACCAATCAACCTGATGCGCCGTCCTCAAACTGAAAGAATATGTACAGCCCAAAAGCAATTTTTTGCTTGCAAAAATAATGAATATAAAAGGTCTCATATCTGACTGAATAGTTCTGATTACATGCAATTGAAGAACTTCTTACTCAAATGTCTGTTATTTGCTGTGATCTCAGAGACAGATATCAAGATGGGATTTAGCAATTCTTTTTACATTTTAGTAATAGGATGAAGTTACAAAGCACAAACTTTTCTACCAGTAACGACTGGATGTAAATGAGAAAGTAAATAGAGGGAATAATTATAGAAAGTTGCAAACAGCCATATAAAAGCTTCATTCTCTGTATTCACAGTGTGAAGCTTGATGCCAAACACTGTCTTACCTGTTAAAAATTCAGGATAATGTAGATAAATTGACTAAATTCTATAGCTGAATACCACAACAACCAAAGAATGAATACAGGTGTACAGGTCTCCACACTCATTTATTCCTAAAGAATTAGGAATGCTACATTACTTTCTTAAAATGTAATAAGGCCATAGGGCAATATGTAATTTTAAAATGTGAAGAATTTAATGGGGCATATACTACGAAAGAAATTTAGTTTCTGAGCATGTGATCAAATGCTTGTAACTATGCCTCTTTTCTCCTGCAATACTTTTTCTGAAATATGTTCTTCACAAATGGTGTTTAGAACAATATATTGGATAGTGTTGCCACTCTGTAGGTAGGAAGACAAGTGAGGAATGGCCTCAACAACGTTTGCTTCTATGGATCATCCAGTGGGAAGCTCACATAATCAAAATTGCTGGTGCCTATTTAGGTGAGACAGTGACATTAGTTATTCCAGGTTGCAAGGAGGCTTGACGCGAGGCTCTGTGCTGTCATAAACTGGAACACACTGACCTGTTCCCAGATTTTCTGAAAAATAGACTGATATTTACATTATGAGGACCATTCCTTCCTGTGTAGTTTGTGCCCTTTCCCACTTGGCAGTGTACCCTTCTCTGTGGTTCTGATCACCTGCGTGTTAGGGAGGTAACTGAGACAATTGCATTGTATTACATGGCCGCCTGTTTTCTAAAACCTCACTTCATGATGAGTTACTTTGTCATCACATCAAATACTTCAGCAGTACAGCTCAGCTAGCGTTTTATAGGACTCCTGATGTGAAGTGACATATTCTGTACTTCAGTGGAAGGTTTATATTTTAGATCATAATGTTTATGTTGGTGTGCAAGGTAAGTAGACTACTTGGCTCTAATCAGTGTATGCATGATGACATTTGGACTCGGGCGGGAAATGTCGTGGTTTGACACTGCCCCAACACCAGGCACCCACAAGAGTTGCTCTCTCACCCTCCCCTGCTACAGCTGGGTAGAGGAGGGAGAAGGGAAAAAAAATTAACAAAGGCTTCATGAGTGAGACAAGGACTGGAAGAAGTATTTCAAGGGCAAAACAGGCTCAACTTTAGTTGGAAAGTGAAATTTTATTACTAACAGAATCAGAGGAGGATAATGAGAAGTAAAATAAGCCCTTAAAACACCTTTTTCCCCCAGCCCCTCCCTTCTTCCCACTGACAGTGTAGGGATACAGGGCATGGGAGTTTTGGTCAGTTCATCACTGAGATTTTCTTCTGCTGCTCCAGGAGAGGTGTCCTTCCCCTGTGAGGCCATGGGGTCCCTCCCACGGGACACAGCTGCCCTTGAACTTCTCCAGTGTGGGTCCACTCTCACAAGCAGCAGCCAAACCACGCCTGTTGCAAACATCAGTCCCTCCCACAGGCACACAGCCCTCCCAAAACTGCTCCTCCATGGCTCTCTTCCACAGGGTGCAGTCCTTCAGGGACAGGCTGCTCCAGCCTGGAAACAGGGCCCTCTCTCTCCACAGGATCACAGCCTCCTCCAGGCATCCACCAGCTCCAGCATGGGCACCTCTCCCACAGGCTGTAGGTGGATCTCTGCATTTCCGTGGATCCCCAAGGGCTGTGGGTGGATCTCTGCATCCCCCATGGATGCCCATGTGCTGCAGGAGCACAGCTGCTTCCTCACGGTCTCACCACGGCCTGCAGAGGAATGTCAGCTCTGGCACCTGGAGCACCTCCTGCCCTTCCTTCTCCACTGGCCTTGGTGTCTGCATGTTGTTTTCCCTCACATGTTCTCACCTCTTCCTCCTTGACAAGAAGAAAAACACTGTGACTTTTTGATTTTTTTCTTAAATATGTAATCACAGAGGCATTACCAGCCTCTCTCATTGGGCCAGTTTTGGCCAGAGCATCAGGGCCAAAAAACCCTTCAGAGCCATCAGGGTTTGACTCTGCTGGACACGATGGAAGTTTCCAGCAGCTCCTCATAGGAGCCACCTCTGTGGCTCCCCTGCTACCAAAAACCAGGCTGTGCCAAACCAATACAGGAACCTTCTCAGGGCAGCTACAAGACCGGTGCAGTTTGCTCTGGTCCTGTCCCCTCTCTTGAATCAGCATATTACTTGGTGTACAGTTTTGCAGAAAGCCATTTCAAGAGCTGATCTGTAACTGTGCATTTTGGTCCCTTTGTTAAATATGTCTTAATGTTGGTTCATTCCGTGTACCCCCATCTTCTTCATGTTTGGTTTGTACCTGTTTTGGTTATATGTCAGTCTTCTGTTCGCCTACCCCTGGGACCTGTCGATCATATCAAGGCCTCTCCTGGGCCTAGAAAGTTCCAGGGAAGGTGTCGAGTGATTGGATAGGCTCCAAGTAGTTCCCTCCTTTCCCCTAGGGTTTGGTTCCCAAAGGAATCCCTCATCCCCAGGACCACTCCCAAGTCTTTCCCGCTTAGTTCCTTCCCTATCCCTTCCCCCTGCTCCTCCCCCTGACAGAAGTTACTGTCACAAGGCAGTCTGGGCTCTTCTGAGGCAGACTCCCTGAACTAAGGCTGCTCCCGCTGGGGGCTTCCATAAACCCCAGTGGCAACCCCTTTGCAGAGTGCTCTTTTTTCTCCTTGCCATCATCACTTTGTACCAATGTCTGGGTTATCGCTGTCCAGGACCCATCGGATCGGCTCAGTTGGCCAGCCTATCGGACTGTACTGAAACTTGTCACTGGTGCCAGGGCTAGCCAAGGCAGGCTCGGAAGAGCATTGCTGAAAAAGGGCTTGGTGACACTGATGTTGCTGAAAATCGCTTTTGATGTATACTTGTTTTTCGGTTTCATTCCCTGCATTAGTTCACTGTTTGCACCAGCTCAAATGGTACATATAAGCAAAGGTAGAAGATAAGTGGATTGTGGAAGCTTCAACTGAATCTGTGGAATTTCATCATCGTTTCAGGGAAGGAAGCGGGGAGGAGAAGGAAGAAACTGCCTTCTATAGTATGTTGTTGTGGCTGTTGTTGACATTCACATAAAAATTCCCGTTCAACCTTTAGTCTGGATTTTTTTTTTCTTTTATCTCTTTATTCCTTTTGTTGTTTTTGTTCTCCTCCTTGAGTGTTTTCTTAAAAGTTTTGTATTTTACAGAGATCTTGATTGATGATATTTTGAGCTGCTCAGTGTTCTAGTTCAAGGGACGTGGCCTTGAGAACACTAATGACTATGTCAATTAACAAGTTTCTGGAAATTAAGGATTTCCAAACTCCAAAAGGTGCTTGAATTATTCTTCATATTCCTGAACATTCTTCTTATTCCTTCTTAGTAGAGTATCAGAGTATATGAACAATTGCTCTGTTTATCAGGTAACAGAAATGCCTTCTAAAGGAGATTTTGAATTTTTATTCTGGTTAAATGCATGAATAGGTTATTTTTTCCCAGCAGAACACAATTTTCTCCTTCATTGAATAATGTGTCTTGCGCATTCACTCCAGATATGGGAAAGTTGAACTGAGTTCCTTCCTCTTCAGGAGACAGATCTTATGGTCCTGAACAAAATGCCATAAATACACAGCTCTCAGATGAGTGCTTTTGCTCTGTGCTTGTAAAGTTGACTCTCTTTGTCTAAACCAAAACATTAAGCAAGAGTCTGGAGTCCTCCTGAGGGATTTCAAACAATGAAGCTGAAGGTTCATTGCTTCTCTGTTTCAATCAAGGCAGAAAGAAAACCAAACCTGGCTCCTACCAAGTATTCTAGCTAGGAGCTGATGCAGTTTTCTAGAGCGGGGGTCCTTTGTTGAAGCTATTTTGCCTTCTGTAAAATATTTACATACATGTCCAGAGACATTCCACAAATGTGAGGCATTGACATGAGGTCTCCTCAGGCCTTGTAATCCTGAATAAAAGTATGCTTCTTCACAGGGCAGTTTTATGGGGTTGTTTTTCCTCAAATGAGTGTCCTAAAACAACACTTTCTGTTCCAGGCTTAAAAGATCAATTTTTTGTTAAATGGACCAGAACTTCTCTATGTCCTATTTAAATATCAAGAAGAGTTTACAAAAATAAGTTTATCTTGATAAAACCCAAATATGATTTTCCTTTTTTGTTGATTCAACAGCAAAAATCTCAGAAGAAGCAACCTCAAAATTCTAAAAACCGTTGCCCTGCCATTTTGGTGAATAGATGTATCACTTCTTCATTTAACAGATGTATCACTTCTTCATTTAACCACCTTTCTGTGGACATCTGTTGAATACCATATTTCTAGAAAATACTTCACTCTAACATTTTAATAACTTATTTATTATATGTTTTGTGACTATGTTACATAATACTGTGTCTTTCTAGACCATGAAAACAGAAAATAATAATTTTCTTGCTCAATGTAAGGTTGTTACTGGTACCAGAATTATCATATCTGCCTACTGATATCATCCAGTACAACAATCCTGCTGAGTATTTTCTTAGATAAGCAAATATAAGGAGTAGGATTATAGTCAAGGGAGGAATTTGTAAATGTCTCCATGAAGATTTTTCCTACTATTCACTCAGCTCTGCTCTTGCAACTGTGCTTAATGAAATGCATAAATCAGACCTGAGTATTTTAGAAATCTATCCATCTGTATTTCTCTTTTAGCATTCTCTTTTCAATATTAAATACTGTGTCAAGAGATACACCTGTGTAGTTTACAGAATTCAGATAATTATGTAGTAAGATGAAAAACTAATTTAAGAAGAAAAATAAAAAAGAGCTGATGGTATAGAAATGTCCACAGTGGCATTAAAAAAAATCTCAAAGACAAGAGAACTATGGTAAGTCTCCTTTTATAACATTATATCACTGTTTTGCACACCAGACCTCATACAGCATATACAAAGAACCAAAATAAAAGACAATGATGAGCGTATTAATTCAGGTGAATGCAAATGCAGAAAGGAAATTTGCTGACACAATATCAACTGATTATTTTCACCCCTGAAATATTTTACAAATGTATGTTTTCAAGATTGAAAGAGAAAGAAAACATCAAACATAAAATGCTATATAAAAATATAAAACAACTGAAGTTTAAACCTAGAAATCATTAATAATGACCTAGTATCAATTGTGGGTGCTTTTCCATACTACTCCCACATAGCAAGAACAGTATAATTGAATTAGTCTGTTTAGACAAGTATATACTTTATGTTGTGAATGTTACAAGAAATTGGTCCTATTCTACACAAGCTTTAGTATAAACACACTGTAAGCTTTGTAAAACAACCTTATCAGTCACAAGACAGCTCATCTACCTTTTATAATGTATTTAATTAGTGCTTATGGGTTTTAGAAGGGACTAAGTAAAGACAAAGTTGAACAAAACAGATGGAGCTACAACAGGGTTTGTAAAATGGGTTACTTCACTGCTGGCAGCCTAGATCTCATTTCAGAGAAAGAAGCAAAGCAGAACTGAGAAAGAAAAGGGAAGCTGAAAAGGTCATATAGAAGATCTGAAAAACACACTTAATCCAGAAACCTTTTTTGCATGTTTTTCTTGAATACTTCTGTGGTTTTGAATTAATATGACACCCTTCTCTCTAAGCTAAGGTAGAGAAACTGCCTACAAGAGTGTATCTTTACTTTTAGGATATAACCTTGGCCTTAGTGCATGTTTTGTGTATCAGGGAAGTAGCAGAGAAGGTAGATAGTCCTGTGACCATACACTGCTGTGGGCTTTGCTTCATTAGGGGTCATACCATAGAATCATAGAATTACTGAATGGTTTGGGTTGGAAGAGACCTTGAAGTTCATCCAGATCCAACCTGCCTGCCATGGGAAATCTTCGACTAAACCAGGTAGCTCAGAGCCCCATCCAGCCTGGCCTTAAACACTTTCGGGGATTCCACAGCTTCTCTTGGCAACCTGTGCCAGTGCCTCACCACCCTCACAGTAAACAGTTTATTCCTAAAATCTAACATAAACCTACTCTTTCTTCCTGTCACTAGATGCTCTTGTAAGTAATATCACTCCATCTTTTTTGTAGGCTCCCTTCAGGTACTGGAAGGACACAATTAAGTCACCTTCTCATCTTCAGGCTGAATGTTCTCAGTTCTCTCAGCTCTTCCTCATAGGAAAGGAGCTCCATCTCTTCAGCCGTCTTTGTGTTCCTCCTCTGGACTTGCTCTAACAGGTCCCTGTCCTTCCTGTGCTGGGACCCCAGCTCTGGATGCAGAGCTCCAGGAGGGTTTCAGCAGAGCAGAGCAGAGGGGCAGAATCCCCTCCCTCCCCTGCTGCCCACGGGGCTCAGGATGCAGCCCAGGACACGTTTGGCTCTCTGGGCTGTGAGTGCCATGGCCGGGGCATGTCCAGCCTCTCACCCACCAGCACCCCCAAGTCCTTCATATCCCATCTTCTTTCCATAGATATTGATGAATCTTTAAACTCAGCGAATTATTTTGATGTCCTTTTCAAAAGATGTTTTACTTATAAAGGCTTGCTTTTAGTATTAATTTTAATTAGATAGATAGATAGATAGATAGATAGATAGATAGATAGATAGATAGATAGATAGATAGATAGATAGATAGATCCAGCATACTAAATATGCACAGATGTAATNATGCTTTCCTTTAAAAAAAACCTACTCAAAGTATGGATATGGCACAACTAAGACTTGTTAAAAACCTAATTAATAATTTAATTTTGATTCATAACTTGCCTTCCTTGCTTCAGTGGGACTACTTATACTGAAAGCTTAGATATGCTTTGCAAAAGCAAGGCCTTCATTAATAGTTAATACCCATGGACATTATTTTATTTAATGAGAAGCAAAAATACTGACATTATGTCCTTTAAAAAACCTGGAGTACCTAAATATTTCTTCTCTTTCAAGCAAACGCCATCTCACTCTTCTTCTTCCAGTTATTTCTTAAATTTTTATTAATTTTGGTTTTTAGCTTCCTTTCTTCTCTTTCCCCTACCACATTGTACATTTCCTTGGGACAGATGTTTTTGTTTTAAATATTGCATACTTTCTTTTACATTTTATATACTTGTAGCAATCATGAGCATGGCTTGCAAACAAATTGTCTGCATAACTACCAAGAGACCTGGTCAATGTGATGAATAGTTTACACGTTTGGTTCTGTTTCCTGACAGCTACAGAAATAAGCAAAACCCCACACAATGCACTCTCTTCCGTGATTTTAATGTTCAATACCATGTCTGAGCTATTATTTATAAAGGAGAAAAAACTACTGTAGCTCCTGCCACATGACACAACTGTTGTATCCGATGAGAAACAACCATAAAAGGTGGCCTGTAAACAGTTAAAAAGATAAAACCCTTAGCTGATGAGGGGGAGACTGTGGGAAAGTGACCAAGGAAGACACCCATATGGAGTCTGCAAGTTTGGCTGTTGTATATAAGCTTGGGATGCTTTTGGTAAGAGTTAGATGAGACAGTTACATACGCTCATTAATTATTGTAAATGTCACCTTCTTTTATGTTTAGTTCCTTAAGATTAAAGAGAGCCTTGGTTTTAGAAGACTGACTGAACATTGCATTAACTCCCGGTTCCAATCTTCTGAAGGGAAGAAATGCAGGCACCCAAATCTAATTGTGTCTGTGAAGTTAAGCATGGTTTTTGCAGCAGTGGTTGAGCAAACACTATATGACTTTGCTTGGGTATAGAGAAGAGTATATCTGCAGCAGCACAGAGGCTAATCTTCTCTCTTCTTCAGCCTCTCATTTAGAGTTTGGTCAGAGATCGGTACCCCACAGCCTGCAGTGTAAACAAGACATGGTGTACTGATGGAATTAGTCCTCAGTTTCTAAGGGTTAATCTTGCAAGCTGCTGAATGCTTCCCACCCTATCAATTCCATCTAAACAGGAATCCCTTTTAATTTGGGGTTACAGATTGTTAGTTAAGATTAGGCACAGGTTGGCTGCAATGGAGGTTGTTACAGCAGGAAAGCATCACCTAATAACCGATGGTGACTTGATGAATGATATTTACTACAACAAAAAATGGACTAAACTGATTATTTTTAGCAAGGTAAGTATTTTATAGTTTGAATACTTCTGGGACCACGTGTGAACTGGAAGCAGTGTTTACATGCCTCAGGGTCATGAATTCAGCTGCTGTGTGTGCATAACAAAGCCATCCAGGTTCCCTGTGAAGTGACTGGGAGCAGTAAAGCTCTTGGGAAGGTTATTTAGAAGAGTTGTAAAGAGACACAGCCTATGGCCAAGTAAGGAAAGGAGCTGAAAATCTGCTTCTCCCCTGGGCTTAGGTGCTTATCTACATCGCCGGAGACAGGTGCCTCAGACTGATGGGAAGGGTTTGTTATGCTCAGGCAGGGGGTGGCCCTTCAGCACTGATCACTGCTTGGCCTTAGGCTGTAACTGATAAAGAGGCACAGTAAGCTCAACTTAATGTCAATTATACACTCAGGACTCCCAAATTCTACAGAAATATGTTACCTACCCTGCTGCAGAGTAATCGAGAATTGAGGCCCCATCACCGCCATTAGAGAGCATGGCCACTGTGCGGCCAGGAATGCCCACAGCTTGTGGAAATAGCAAGGTTACTGCAAAGAGGCAACTCAGTTTAGGAACTGGCAGGTACTTTAGGGTTTCCCTCTGGACTTGTTTGTGACTGACATCACAAAGTTGTGTATATAACATTTAGAAATATTCCTGCTTCCCTTTCTTTTAAAACTCCAGTTTCTCTAAAGAAAGTTCCATTTCAGCTCTCCTAACTCGAGCTGATTAAGAAGTGAGACACTAAGAGTGACCTGCAAGAAGGGTACTGAATGGATGGGACAGACAGAAGTTCAGAGTTGAAAAGAGGGAATAATGAGATGCACTGGGAAAAAAAAGTCCTAATTGCATAAGAGTTAGTGTGGAAAGGAAAAATAAACGGGAAATGAGGCAAACAAGCAAAGACTGAAAGCTGAGCTGATACTAGTAAAGGAGGAAAAAGAAGAACAAGTTAAAACCATCATTAAAGTACAATACTGAGTTACAATGAACTGTGGTGTCATTTGGGACTCTAATTGCATGCTGTACTGAACATGGCTAGGAGCATTTATCATGCCAGCAGCCATAGGTTTAGCTGCTGTGGGCCTCAGTGTCTTCTGGAAGGTTGAGCACTCAATCAGTCTTTAATGGAAAGTTAGAGATCATTGTCATGGCAATTCATAGCAATCCACACTACATCTGTGTGTAGCACTGTACTTCTTTATGTTTTGTTTAAGGTTACTATTGCTGCTGTTCAATACATACAGTTTTTTAATTTTAAAAAATACAGTTGTTTTGAAAATTTCAACCATGAATTGAAAAAAATGAGGCTTGGTCCTCTATCACTTAAATGCTTTCCCGCTATCTATTACTATTAAAATAATTTTTTTTTAAAAAAAGTGAGAGTTTTTACACTCCCTAGGCTATGAGACAGCTTAAAATAATTCTTTAAAACTTACTGAGGGTTAGACAACTGATATTTTAAGCTATTATTTTATATTGTAATTGAAGACTTTGGTTTTCTAAATCAAAAAATATTTGAAGTTTTTATTAAGAATTAAAACAGTATTTTAGGTCATGTTATTAATTCCATTTTCCATTCCAACTGTTTTGTTGAAAGCAAAGGACTTTTATCAATGGACCAGTGCTAGCTCACTCCAAAAATCAGTAAAGATCCTTTACTTACAGTGAAATTCAGTCTGAAATCATGTTAAGTTTACCATGTTAGTGTGTTTTAAGCCAGTTAATCACAGACTTGCAGTAATGACCCAAAGAAGTCAATATATTTATAGCTTCACCAGGAAAACATCACTGAGGATTGTACTGAGTGCCACTGACTACTTGGATGGACAGTGGTAATGGTATAGAGCACAACTGACCTTG
Organism: Cyanoderma ruficeps; assembly: GCA_008694505.1. NCBI lineage: Eukaryota > Metazoa > Chordata > Aves > Passeriformes > Timaliidae > Cyanoderma > Cyanoderma ruficeps. The sequence continues at coordinate 1,363,629 of VZDJ01000010.1, forward strand.
TATCTCTCTTATCGCTCTTAAAACTCACACAGGCTTAAAGAAAATTACATAAACTGAGTATTTTTACTTGACTATTACATCAGAATATTAGAATATAGTTGCTAATGATGGATGCCTAGTGAAAATGATACTAAAGATGTTTTTATGCCACCTGTCACTTCTCTGTTAGCATGAACAGGTAAGTATTGCTCCTCCATCTCTCACACCTTAGTGCTGTTGTTTTCAGGCCAGTCACAGAATCAGAGAATGGGGCAGGCTGGAAGGGCCCACAGCAGGTCAACTGGTCCTCCCTGCCCAAGCAGGGCCGTCTTACACCACATGGTACAGGACTGCATCCAGATGGCTTTTTATATCTCCAGTGAGGGAGACTCCACAATCTCTCTGAGCAATCAGGAGGAATTTCTTCCTCATGTTCAGGTGGAACTTCCTGAACATCAGTTTCTACCCATTGCCTCTTGTGCTGTTTCTCAGCACCACCCAGCAGAACCTGGTCCCTCCTCTGACCCCTCCCTGCAGACACTGACAGACACTCTCAGTTGTCTCTTCCTGAGGCTGAGCAGGCCCAGCTCCCGCAGCCTGTCTCCTCGAAAGTTATCCCTTGGTAACTTTGTAGCCCTGAGCTGGTTGTGCTCCATTTCTCTGTTGTCCTGAGGACTCCAGAGCTGGACACAGGTCTCCAGATGTGCCTCACCAGGGCTGAGTAGAGGGGCAGGATCACCTCCCTCTCCCTGCTGCCAGTGCTCTTCCTAATGCAGCCCAGGATATCACTGGCCTTCTTGGCCACAAGGGCACACTGCTGGCTCATGGACGGCTTGCTTTGGAATTCACCACGTCATTTTAAAGAAGCTTACTGGAAGGGTAGCATTATGTTTTATGCCTTAAGAGTGGACTGGTATTGACCCTTTATATGTTCTAACCCCAGAGGTCACTGTCTAGACACTTCTGCGTTTCACTTTTCTGGTGACAGGCAGATAGTCCTGGATCTTGCAGAAAAAATGCAGGTTTGGTTTGGTTTGTACTAGAGCTTTATTTGGACCATATAAAAGTAGAGAAAAACTTGTGTTGGTCTTTTGGAGTGTTGGTGGCCATTTTATGGTTTTGGATTATTTTTCTTACCTCTGCCCTTTTGAATGCTCTCCTGAACTAGAGATACTAGATGCCAAATACCACTGCCCTAAGTTTTATACATTCCCTACAATGGTAAGGTTTCAAGTTTTGGTTTTTTTTTATTTTTTCTTAAGATTTCTAGTGTGTGCTTATATGTCACATGAACATGTTTAGAAAATTATATAAAGAAGAGAGCTGGGGAGAGAACAGGGTGTCCTGATGCTTACTGAAATATTTCTATCAGCTTTACCAAGCCTATGAAAACAGTCTGAGGCTTAAAAAGGCAGTCAAGAATTGTGCTAATTGACATGACACTGAGAATAACCCTGTGGTTAGAATAAGCTATGAGCAGAATTGTCAGCATAAATATCCTGCAACTGGCTAATAACCTCCCCATTTTCTGATCCACCTGGGAGGGATAACAGAGACCTTTCGTGACAAAGTTCAGGACCAAAACCCCACCAGAATAAATCAAGTTCTGATCAAATCTTTAAACTGTGATGAAGGGGAAGGCAGCAAACATGGCTGCTGATATTCTAGTATGAAGAGCTAGAAAGACACCTCAAGAAGCATCACTTCTCAACCAACATTTCATCACTTGACATAATGACAGTGTCTTACCATATTATACTGTATTTCGGACTACAGTGACGATTTCTGTATGTCTTGAGAAAGTCTTGCTGAGTAAAATCAACTGAGTAGAACCATAGGATGGTTTGGCTTAGAAGGGACCTTGAAGATCATCTAGTTCCAAACCTCCCGCCATGGGTTCTAGTATAATTTCCTCATATAAATCTCCTGCTGAAAAGCATTAACTTGGTACTCCCTGTTACCAAAGTAGAAGGAAAAAAGTATAAACTTTTATGGTTAAAAAAAAATCTATTCCTAACTGTATCTGAGTTTTATCCAAGGACAGACTCGTATGAAAAGCAATTTTGTATAGTTTTCCAACTGAAAACTCCTCTGGAAGTCTCCCTTCAAGATACATTATTTTCTTAAGAGGTAGGAAGTCATATCATGTGATGGATTTAAAGTTCCCTTCTATTCCCACCTACAGATAAGGAGAATTATGGAGTTAATTTTTCATAAAAATACTGCATTTGTCTTCTGTGTTTGAAATCAATAATACATGATTAATGCAGACTTCCTAAATGATAATGAATACCTAAATGAAATTGAAAACTCAAATGAAAAAGAAAGCCACCCACTAGAATAACTGAACTCAAGAATGAATAATCCATAGAAGCTGTTTAAAGCAGGGTGAATACACAAAAACTGAATTTTGTGAATATTCTTTCAATGTTGTAATCAAATCTGTTTCTACTACTTTCAGACCTGATTTTATTAACAACAAGCACTGCAATTGGGTGAAAGGATACCTGTTTCTGCGGACTTTATGATTCCTTCCAAGTTATATTATGGCCATTACTTGTTCTGGACAAGAGCCCCAAGCCTGTAATTTGGATTAGCGCCCAGCGCTAGGCACTGGACTGCCCAAGCCCTCTCTCGAAGCCCTCAGGTCTGCGAGAGTTTTCCTGTAGACTGAGGGGAGAGGAGCGCAATTATCACCACGGTGGTCACAGAGAGGCTCTAAATCCTCCTTTCACTGTTTCCATGGGCACGCACACCCGCCGACAGGTCGGGGGCGCAGGCTGGCAGGGGCGGCACTCGGCCAAGGGTGGGCTGCCCGACTGTCGTGCCCGGGAGCGGCGGGGCACAGCCCTGCCCGCGGTGCCGGCCCGGAGCGCAGCCGCCGCGGGGGTCGGCGGTGGGAGGGAGAGCCGCAGCCCCGGCAGCGCAGCCCCGCTCTCCCGGGAAGGGCGGCGCGGGTCGGCATTCCCGCCGGGAGCGCGGAGGGGAGCGGGCCCCACGCCCGCGGCCGCCCTTCTCCGCCGCCGCGCCGCCGCCGGCCTTGCGCAACACGGCGCTGCCCGCTTCCTCCCCGGTGCGGCCGGGGAGCCGCCCCGCCGTCCGCACAGCTAGCTCTTGGCGTTTCTCCGTTGCTCGAGAGGTGGCGGCAGGCCGGGCCCGGGGCCCGGACGGGCGGAGGCCAGCGCCGGCGGCGGGGCCGGGACCATCGCGCCCGCCGCCGCCTCCCGGGCCGTCCGCACGGCTCTGTGCATCCGCCTCTTCCTCCCCCCGCGCCGCCTCCGCCGGGGGAGCCGGCGGGGGCCGTACGTGCCGGGCCGGGAGCGAGGGGAGGGTCTGCGGCTCGGCGTCGCTGCAGCAAGCGCCGGCCCCGCCGCGCCGCCAGGGACCGGGTGCGGGTGCCACCGCCGGCTCTCCGCGCTGTGCTGCTGCTGCGCGGCGATCGCCGCTGCTGGCGGGAGGGGCAGGGATGTGAGCGGCAGCGGCCGGGTCGGCTTGGCCCCCCCGCCCTTTTTTTTTTTCTTTTTTTTTTCCCCCCTCAATNGTGCAAGGCGGAGAAGGACTGCCTGTTTGCAGGTGAGTTTGTCCCCGGGCGCCAGGTTGGCGGCGGAGGCTCCCGTCGCCGCCGCCGCGCCCGCTCCGGACCGCGCTCCCGCCGTGCCCGTGCCCTTCGCCGCCGTTCCCGGCCGCGGGGCCGGTCTCAGACCCCGTCTTCCTCCTCTCCTTCCGAGGGCATATGAGGGCAGAGGAGACCGGGCGCCGGCCGGGAAAGGCGGGGTGGGGGGCGGCATCCCGATGCGGGGAGCGTAGCGGCGGTGGCCACACGCGGCACCGGCAGCTCTGGGTGGCAGCCCGAGCCCGTGCCCGGCGCAGCCCGCGGCCGAGCGCTGCTCGGGGGGTTTCGGTACGCGGCTGTTCCCGGGCACCCGCGCTCTGCCGCCCTCGGCGCCTGCCCTGATGCCCGGCCCCAGGCCGGTGGCACATCGGGCCGCAAATGGGGCCCTGTCCGTGCTAACAGCCCCTGCCGCCCTCCCCCGGGGAATCGCGGCGCCCCGGCGGTGCCGGTGCGGTGCCGGTCGCGATGAGGCGCCGCAGGAGCCCGGCTGTCGGCTGGCTGCCTGTTGCCGTGTGTGACAATGGAATTCCCTGCCGTTGCCATAGCACCGGGCACTTGTTGCGAGGGGCTGGGGGGAGATGCTGCATTTCCTCTGGCTCACCCCGACTCTCCCTCCGCCGCCCCCGTGTCGGGAGCTGAATGCTGTTCCGTAAAACCTCGGCTACTTCAGCCAAAATAAAGACAAGTTGTAATAAAGCAGCTCTTTGTCTTTCAGATTTCAGGTACTCAGACTCCACCTTTACCTTCACCTATATTGGAGGCGCCAAAAGGTACTTTTTTTTACAGTAATGACTCAATTTCTTGGTGGCAGTAAAATGCAGTGGTTCAATAACGTGGCAAGTTTTTTTGTTGTGGTTGTTTTTTTCTTTATCTTTTGCAAGAAGGATGATTAAATCATCGGCCTTCGTGCAAACTAAACTGAGGAAGAGGTGTGAAGGGAGGTGACGATCCTAGTCGTCGGAGGCTCGTTCCTCAGAGTTCTTCTTTGTGGAGCTTTTTGTCTTTTTTTTCCTCAATTTATGTAGAGAGGTAGAATTCCTGCCACACATAAATCTGACAGAAACATTGCAAGGTACCAATGTATGGTGTAAGGTTAATTCATGTTAAAAAACTGAGAAAAGTTATGATTGTAGTAACAAATAGGCCAAATTTCACATCAGCAGCTTACTTCGATGCATGAGAGCCATATTTGGTCTCATGGCAGATGCAAGGCTGTCTGCAGTTGAACAAATTAAATTCATGAGACATTAAATGAAATGTCAGTATAACTTAGAAGGTTAAAAAATGTTGTATTGAATGCTTAAATATTATTTTAAGTGGATCCAGGTTTGTGGTTATGAATTGGATTGTACCTGTACACATTTTCAAAATATATTTCAACATTTGTTGTGCTTGTCAGTTTTCGAAAGGAAATATATGTAGAAACTTGAACCCATTCTTCTTTTGCTTTCCCGATTGTAAGTTTTCATTTACTTATCAAGGTGCTAAAAGTAAATGGTAAGTTGGTCTTTTTCAGCTAGTTTTTAAAAATTCAATACAGCGAGAAGTTTTGAGGTTTTTTTTTGGTTCCATTTTTTTAGCAATTCAGTTTCTCTGGTATCTTTGTCAGTTATTTTTCTTTGGCAGGGTACATCACGTTAAAGTACTTCATTCTTTCGTGTTCTTTGCAAGGGAACCTGTCAGTGGAGCCAGCACTCCCACTGGCATCGCCCCCTGTGCATACTTTGGGATCTGGCTGTAGGACCAGACTCCCAGATGGTCCCCAGGCTTCAGGATTGCTCAGAAAAGTGTTTTCCCACCTCACTGCCCTACCGCTTCCTACTGAAGGAAAGGACAACTTCTGTCATTTTCAACGAAGTAGAATATTTCACACAGTAGCTGAGAATCAGTGTATTTTTAGGTTGCTCATAGTATACTGTTGTCTTCGGTATTTCAATATATATTTTGTTTTAAGACAATTTCGGAAGGATTGATACTGAAACACAGGCCTCACTTGACATAAGGACCTTAGCTTAGGTATGAATTCACAAAATCTTAAAGGTGTGACTGCCATGTTTAACTGTAATCACTTTTGCAAGTTGGGCCTAGCCCTGGTGGGCTAAGGTGATGAGAAGGGAGAGGCAAGTTAACAGTCGTGAAAGGCTAGAAAAATCCAAAGTCATAATGTTGGGAAAGATGGGACAGGAAAAGCATACAAATATGACTGCCAGGCAAGAGATACTGATAATATAAAATCTATGAGTGAAATAAAAATGAAAGCCAGCTTTGAGATGTAGGCATGGCAGGCAGGAAGACGGTGATTAGCTAAGAGATGGGTTAAGTGATAACAAACAATGGGACGCTAAGGGTGTAGCCCCCCCCACCCTGCCAAGGTATCAGGGAAAAGACAGATAAGAAGATAGCCTTTAGAGTTTAGAATACAGAGTGATTTGGTAACATAGCACTTCTCATAGGTGTATGCAAAGTCTGTAGGTTTTGTATCTTGTGCGGGTTGGTCACTGTAAATTAGAATATTCAACACAAAAGGAGATATAATGTATTGTAACAAGGTTCTCGCTTTCTTAGCTCTTACTCTCTTAGCTCTTACCTTACCTCACCTCGCTTACCCCTGCCACCTCTCATAGCTCCTTTTCTCTCTCTTTCTTTCTTTCTTTCTTTCTTTCTTTCTTTCTTTCTTTCTTTCTTTCTTTCTTTCTTTCTTTCTTTCTTTCTTTCTTTCTTTCTTTCTTTCTTT
>VZDJ01000010.1:1370362-1398839 GCA_008694505.1 Cyanoderma ruficeps
TTTCTCTCTTTCTCTCTCTCTCCCCCCCCCTTTGGGGCTTCCCTTCAGCCGAGGCTGGTGGCTGAAGGCAAAGCCCTTTTTACCCATGACCCTTGCAATAAAACCATGTGTTCTCTAGAATGTCTCCGGTCTGGAGAGTTCCCTCTCCCTGCTGTCCACAGATGTTCCTACATCATAAGCTTTGTTTTAAAAAAATACAGAAAACAGATCGAAAATTGTAGAAGGTAATCAATAAAGCACAGTTATAGCAAAGCATAATACCAGTTAGAGAAATGGGATGAATATGATAGGAACTGTCTGCTATCTTTGTAACCCTAAGATAATGAAACCACAAGTTATGTAAAATCCCAACCCTTCAAACTGTACCTTTTAGGTAGGCAAACAAACAGGGGTGGATGCCAGAATTGTAAAAGTATAAAAGCCTGTGTAAAATGAACCACAGTCGGACATGCACGTTTGGGTACTAACCCCTGTATGTTCTCTTGGCATCAGTAAAGGTTTGCTTTTCTTTACAGTACCTGCTGTGGAGTAGATTCCTTTGAATCAATACAGTAAAAACTGTTTAACAGAGACAATATTTATCATTGAACTAAAATTAATGAATTTGAAAGTTACTTTGAACTGTTCTCTAAACTAAATATCATAGAAAGGAAACAGGAAGTTAAACCTGTCTATTGCTTTCATTTTCTGAGATGAATAAAGTAAAAAGCCTAAGGGCATAACTAGTGGCAAACAAACTGGTTTATCAACGTTGAAACAAAGTGTTGGCACTTGCTCAATGAGAAACGGAAGAGGGCCTTACCTTCTCCAGCCTTGAATTTTAACAGGGGTCAGCATTTGCTTAGGAAACTGATGACTGAAAACCAGTCTCAGGACCTTAATGATTCAAGCACAACTGAGGAACAGTCGTAATGCTTGCAGAAATTGGTGGAAATGGGTTGTTACTTAGAGCACACTCAAGTTCCACTTTCCTTTTCATATTTTTAGGACATTTAAAAAGCGTTCTTTTAGAGAAGGGTTTTGTGTTCTCTGTGTGCCCTCCTTGTTTGTATTGTGATTTAGGAGGTTGTCGTGCGGTTTTCTTGGTGTACAGTGGTGTACTGAGTGTCAGGCTTATGGCAGTAAGCTCTCATACATATAAAGTGTGTAAAGTGAAAGCTATTCAGAACAAAACTTCAGCTTCTTACAGCAAAGGTGTGTGAGTGGTTCCTTCTTTAGAGGAGGTTCTTGTAGAGCAGCAGCTATACTGCAATGTGTGCAGCGTTCAGTCAAGTCCTCAGTACAGGGTCAACCGCAGTGACTTATGCATGGTGACAGTTTAGGGGAGCACAAGGTCATCCTGGGACCTTCTTTATGGCCTTTGGGTATGAGATTTTTCTTGCTGACACTGCTGCAGCTGTGCACTTCCTGAATGGCAACACCATTTTTTGATTATTGGTGTCGGGAGTTGTCCTGAAATGACACAGCCTCTTTTAGATCATGGTCATGGGCTCATCAGCCAACAGGCCTTGTTCAGTTGCTTCAGATACTCAGCCCAATGACTTTTGTTTTTCAGTCCACAGGAGCACAAGCAGTAGAGTAATGGCCAAAGGAGTGGATGTTCACTGAATGGGTATTCAAACCAAGAAGAGGTTTGAATGAGTAAGAGTAGAAGTGGTGTGTAAGGAAGATTACAGTACTTTAGTACTCATTATTAGCCATGCCTGGAACTAAGAGTTTTTCACGCTTTGTTTCCTTCAAATATTTTTTTTTTTTAGGTCAATGTGTAGTGCGGCCTTGGTTTAGCCATAGTGCTTACAAGGAAGAGCAGAAGCCCTTGAAAGAAGGCAATCTGTTTGATAAGCGGGATTCTTTGGCAAATGACAACAGTAGCAAGTTAAATATCTCTCTGGGTTTTCCTTAGCATACTGTAGTTGCCTCTAGTGCCCATTATGCCAGTTTATGTTAATTTATAAACCCAGAGCTAGATTTGCAGTACATCGAGGTAAGTCCATGGAAATCAGTGTACCAGTATTATTTCAGTTATTATGAGGACCTAAGGTTTATTTGTAGGTTTTTTTTCTTTAAACTGTAAAGTTTATCTGTGTGAGATTATTTTTCTTCTCAGACTTTATCTAATTTTTCCCTTGTTGCTTGGATTGATTGCACAGCCTCTTCCTGCACTTTTGAGTTATAAAGGTAGTACATAAGCATGCTGCAGATCCATCCAAATAGATAAGCTTGATACAGAGAACATTTATTATTGCTTATGTGGAGTTAACCTGTAATCCCATAGTAAAGTAGTAATAGTTCAGACAATCCTTTTAGACTGTATTCCTTAATGCATTGTGTTCATGCTTCCAAATTATTAGATGTTTGTCACTGCAGAGATGTGGCCTGTTTCGGGAAGGCTGTAATTAGCAATTTATTAGTGACAGCACGTCTTTGTGCATAATGTGGGCACTAAATAGAGGACAGACTGTTCATCAATTTAATATTTTTTTATTACATTGTCAGAAAGCAATAAGTAGGTTGATATCTTAAAAAAGGTGTTCAGTCAGGTGCTGTGACTGTGCAAGATTCACTCACCTTTAACTATATCTAGAAGAAAATTTAAAAATTGCTATATTTTTAATTTTTTTTTCTTCAAGATCTAAACCAGATATTAAATTGTGAACGTGTGGAGTTCTTGATTTTAAAAGAATGTCTGGTTTCCTTTTTCTGTCCGTGTATGAAACACTATTTTTCCAGAAACCAGGCAGACTGAACAGGTCTGCTGATCTGTCATCTTTCAGATAAAAATGCATGGTGCCCTGAAGTTGTTTTCACTTTATATGTCATTTGACATGCTTTACATAGAAGCAGTGCTTGGTTGCCCTGAAAAAAGATATTTTCTCTTTAGTATTTTTCTCACACTGCCTTTTTTTTTTCCTGAGGCTAAGCAAGGACATCATATCAGTCCTGAAATACTACTTCGTTCAGTTATGTTCTTAACTGTCATTGGCAGTGAAGGACAATGACGATGAGGTTTTGCATGAGAACTAATAATGAGCTCTAATACTGCAGAATATTGCAAATAAACTAGATAACACCTGAACATGCAGATTAATTTTGCCAGCAAAGTTCTCATCTCCTATTCATGCAGTGGACTTACTTGCCTCTGTGCTTCAGCACCATGATTGTAACAGTGGCAGTTCTGAAAAAGCAAGGAAATTTTCATCTGAAGTATTTGTTTATTTTTTGCTTAAAACAATGAGTTTTTTTATCTTACATGGTTTTAATTTTGAATATTTGGCTTTTTGTGTTTTATTCAGGAGGTTATTGCAGTACCAGAAGCTCTCATGTAAAGTGATGAGTTTATTTCCACTTCTTTGTAGTAGTGAAACGTTTCACAGATAGGGAACTGTGCCACTGAAAGAGTGAATAAATTGCTTGTAACTTCATAGCTAGATATGAAACCATTATCTGAAGTTCTAGCACATTATGTCCACTAGGTGTTTAAACCACTTGACAATAAATAGGTACAGATGACCTTTTTCTTCCTTTTTATGGTATGCTCTATTGCTGCTTCTGTGGATTTATGAAACTGCCTACACAAGAGATTCCATTTGGTGAAGAATTTTGAAATTCTGGTGTAATTCAGATAACACTGAAGTCGTTGGTACACAAAGTTGTAAAGAAAAATGTGTTTGGTATAAATGATACATGTTTTAATATTGGTGTTCAATTTATGTAAAATATAGGAAAAAATAGAAAATTCAAAACCAGTTTTTAAGCTAAAACATATAATTGTATCCATCAGAAAATATCAAAATGAACCACATTTGTTTGGTTGGTTATCTTTATTTCCAAAATCATGTAGTTTAAGACCAGCATCTTTTGGATTGGACTCAGCTCCTCTGTCAGTTTTGTTACATGGCAGTGTGTTTACTGCAAGGATTGGAAGGGGAAGGTGGGACTGTTCTTTTGGAAACAGTGGTAACTTACATAAGATGAAAGTGTTTGTGGAAGTATGACTTGCGAAGGTGAAAACTTGGTTTTAATGGAATTCATTGCCCTGAATGGTTTTAGTTTAGATATAATCAGTTTTATGCAGAGCCTAGGAAGGGCTGTTGCAAGCACAGTTCATCTCCTGGTGCTGATGGCTGTGTGTAACTTTGTGTTCAGGTTATTAAGTAGGTAATTGCCTTCCTAAAATCTACTCTTACAGTAATATAGGGGTGAAAACTAGATACACAGCTTTTATCTAGCCATCTGTTTATTGCTGTTTAAAAATACCTGGAAATTTCTACATCTTTCAATTTTAAATTTCCTATCAAATATGGTTTAACATTTTTTGCTGTTACTATGCCATTTCCTGTGCTGTTTCCATGAGAGAGAAGTCTGTGGTATGAGATAGGAATCTAGTTTAGCTATAACATGGCAAGAATTGTGATTTTCATTTTTTCACTAAAGATTTTGTAGGTAAGGTAATGTTGAATACTGCCTTGGGTACTTGAATAAAAGCAGTTTTGGGTTAGGTGTTACTAAAAATTCAGTTCTAAAATCTCTCTTAAGACAAGCATTTTCCGTTCTATGAGCTTCTGTCATGTGCCTTCATCCTAACTTCATACTACTTCTTCATTCTAACTTTATACTACTTCTAATATTATCTGTGGGCAGTAAGTATGTGAAACCTATCCATACATTCCTATAGACAGCTTTTTGGTAAATGCTGCAAGAAATTCAGTAAGTGTGATTTAGCAAATTACTCATCCTAGAAGGAGATCTAGTTGAACACAACAGTAAAACTTCATCATTGAGTGCAATGTTAAAGGGTTGTGAAAAGCAAAATCACTACCACCATTCTACTCATGGTGTTACTGAGCTTGCCTTATTTTGCTGGGTTTGTGTCTGACAGCTCCTTCTTGCCTTGCTATTAAAAAGTCTGTCTGAAATTAACTCTGTCCCCATCACTGCATGATGTACAAAACATATACTTCAGGGAGAGCGTGGTCTTGTGGAGAGCCTGTACAGGTCTGGTGAAGCAAGTTGCTGTCCTCTTTCAGCTGCCTACTGTACTGTACTGATATTGAGAACAACTACTTTAAATTGTGAACCTCTTCCTTTCAGTGAGAAAAATGTGGTTTTAGGCATTTAAATTAATGGTCTAGTTTTCAGAAGTGTCAAGCTGCCACACCACATAGCAGTTTTGGTATTAACATGGGTTGTTTAGCACTTCTAAAAGCATCACAATTTTTATTGCAGGTGTTTCTCCATACAGGTGTATGCACTGTTTTTTGAATGGTTTCCCAGCACAGAATTGGGGAGAGTGCTTGAATGCCTTTACAGAAGACAATTTCAGTAACTTCTTTCTCTACTTTCATCACATATTTTAACATATTAGCACCTAAAAATAACCTGTAGGCTGTCACTGTTAAAGTGTTAATGTGATATGACAAATAAATTTGAAAGCAGAGTTCACTCTGCCAAAATTAATTTAGATCATTTTTCCCTATATTGGGACTAATGCCATTTCTGCCTTTTCCTGTTAGTCTCCACAAATTTCCCATATATTTCATTGCTCATAAATAAAGAGCTGAAGGTACCTATTGGCATTTTTTTTCCCATGGATTACTTACTGTATAGAATGTGAATTCTCATTTGAGTCAGAATGTAATCACTCCTGAGTCAAAACAGTTTCAGCACCTAGAGTGAAGGTAAATTTGAACTTGCTGAGAGAGCTCACTTAAAATTTAAACTAAGAAAGGGATGAAATATGAGTAAATCTGAAAAAAGTCCAATATATAATTCTGCTTTGGCATTAATAAATCCTATGGAAGAGCACAATTTATGTCCTCCTTGCTACAGGAGGATGAAGGTTTTTATAGGTATTTCACGGAATATGCCTCATCTGAGGAAAAGGAGCTCCTTTTTAACAACATAATATTGACTTATAAGGATAAACCTACTGTCCTATGTAGCAGTAGCTAGAAAATCTTATTGAAAGAAGAGAGCCTGAACAAGGTGCAGAATTAACATCTCCTTTCCCTGAGAGCCTTCTGCATGCTCATGTGAGATAATCATCCCACTTCTATGTCAGGAAGAGCAAGAAAGAGCCTTGAGTAAGGATCAGGTGCAATTGTTTCTTTTACAAGTCAGAATTCTCCTGGGAGTTTTGCATCAGAAATTGTATTCCCAGACTGCTAGGGCATCCAGGTAAACCTGTATTGCCTGTGCTCGTGCCAGGCAGCAGGCAGAAAACAGCCTTGGTCCAGTGCTGGTGGGTGAGCACTTTTCTGTGGCTTGCTTAGTCTTCTCCTGTCTGTCACAGAAAATGGTGGCATATCCTGGCAATTAGGATGGAACTCAGTTGTTCCAAGGGAAAGGTCTATAATGCTCAGTGGGAGCCTGTTTGGAGCCAGGAATTAACGGCAAAGAGGAAGCTCAAAGAAATGAGCCAACCCTGCAGATGTTTCCTTCCAGCCTCAAGGCCTTGATCAGAAATAAAAAAGGCAACAGTGTGTCACCTGGATAATGAAACAGAGTGCAAAAAATGGTCACATACCATTTGTAGAAAGTAGTATGTAATTAAAGGATACGTTCCTTTCAGATAGTGTAGCGTTCTGCGTTTCACCTTGTGCAGGTTGCTATCTTCAAATCTTGTTGCTTTAAATCAGTGTTCCATTTTAAGTTAATAGAGAAGAACTTTTTCATATTAAGAGCCAAGCTAGAAGATGGTATTACTTTGCACCATTAAGCTGTCATGTTTCTACCCAAAAAGGTGTAAGGTGTTTGTTACAGACACTGGTTGCTCTCAAGTAAAAAAAAGAGGCTATGGATTAGACACAGTATTTCAGGTCATTAGCTTTTCAGCAAATTACATTTTTTAAAATTTNATCATCCATTCCTGCCTATTCTTCTGCCTTAATGCTGAAAAAGTCACCTTGGATCGGGAGCTCTCACCCCAGAATACTCACACATAAAGTAAAATGTTAAAATAATTGGGATGTTGTTCTGTCAGCCTGGAGTTGATAAAAGTGTTGAAACCAGACAGCATCTCATTGCAGTAGAAGTACCTGTTGATAGTCAACTTCTTGATCAGATTTACAGCTCTGAGTCTAGAGTAGTTCTGCTGATGTGATGAGGCCCACTTGTGTGCACAGTGATACTACTGAATACTAGATTTCATGCTGACTACTCATAGTGAACGACAGTGAGTGATTTGAGTGGTTTTTTTTCGTCTGAGTGGGGGAAATTATGAAGACAAGAGTTCTGTTTTCTGTCATCTTTGCAGATTTTCTCATTTTTGCGTACTTTTGTGGATGGTTGGAGAGCTGTAATCTATCCATTGAAAAAAAATTCTGTTTCATGCATGCTTATCAGGTTGCTGATGTTGCTCAGGGCACAGACAGATGGCCAGTTGTCAAACTCATGTTCCTCCTCTGTCAGGCCTTAACATCTGCAAACCTTGTTGTCACAGAGTCATCTTTTAAGATGTAGTCTGCTGGGCCACATGAAAAGCCTCTCTACTTGTCATTCAGTCTGAATCAGTATCAATTCTTAAGCTGAGTCTGAAAATGGTTCCAGATCTTTTTGTAGATATAACCCATTACTTGAAAGAGAAATCATGATTTCTTCTTAAGGACTATTCAGGGAAAAACCTAAAAGGATCATACTGATTTTGTCTATATTTAAGCTGTGTGAAATCTGGTCATTTCAATATATATTCTTGAAAAACAGTGGAAACATAGGAAAGAAAAAGTTTTACAGTATTTCAGACCAAAAAAAAAAGTGACCTTCAGGTATTAAAAACTTCTGGAAAATATACTTGGTTTATGCCTTATTGCAGCAGTTACAAGCACTATCAATAGCCTTCTGTTACAGACAGGGTATTATATAAAGTAGTTTACTGTTTTAATGCAGTTCTGTGAATAATACATGAACTCTTTCATACATGGTTGTAGCTGTAGTAGAGTTACAGCTGAAAACTGACCATACTAATTCTGTTGTTTTAAGAAAGTATAATGTTAAAGAATTATTTTGCTGTGAAGACTTCTAACCATCCTGTAGAACAAACCTTGTTAGACTTGGCATAAAATTTCAATACTAGGATTTTGTAGGCTCATGCTGAAGAAAGACTACTGTTTTATCTGTGAGTGACAAGAACAGCGAAATTGGATATGTTTGAGTGGCAACAGGAGAACATAACCTTTGCCTTTGGTATACAGTCCTGCTTTCTACGTGTGCCAGCTTTAGCTGTTGATGGAATTTTTATAGAAAACTTCAGTGTTGATTAAAGCATTAAGTAAAATTACATGGGGCTAGCACCTACCAGTTCTGTTTTTGTTAAACTATTTTGCTGTGTAATCTAAGGACATTTACAAATCCATGTTTTAGCTGTTGCATTTTATTTGTTTATTTTGGTATTCTATTTTTAAATTATGAGTTGTGAGTGATTCTAATACTTCTTTGGTTTTACCTAGATACAGTGAATTAGAAAAATCACATTCACCCTGTGAATCACCGATGAGGAGGAAGCAAGCACAGGGAGACTCCAGGCTCTTTTTGTACCTGAATTTATGTCTTACTCATAAGCATTTACTTGTTATGGATTGTCCCTGTTGTGGCGAATAATTGCTTATTATGTTGTTTCTATGTTTAAACATCAATGATTAGATATCAAAAAATATTACTTCTCTAAAATGTATGACCTTATTTCAGGCATGAAGAAACACATTCATCCTGCAGTTCAGCAGAAAACTGACCTTTGCCAAGGGCAACAAACACAAAGTGATGTGTCGGGTAAATGCGTTCTATATCTAGCACTGTCTGGCTTCAAGGCCGACATGGATGTGGTGGAAGATGCTGGCCTCCCAGTGGGCTCCAAAGGATTAGGCATTTTCTGTCTGTGAAGAGAGCAGGAGTTGTAGTTAAATAAGTCAGGATCAAAATTACAAAAGCTACTGGTTTTATGGAGGACATAAATCGATCACCATTTGGGGTCAAGAAAAGCTGGCTGCAGTCTTTACTTATTTCACCTATTAAAAAGGCATAATGAGCCAGCAGGACAGTGAGTCAAGTGTTTGACTGAAAGTTCACAGTGAAAGGTGGCCTGTCTTGTGTGGCATGGCAGTTTCTAAATTTCTGAAACACATATCCAGCATATCTCAGTGTATGTACATTGCAGAATTTTTGATATAAGTACTGAGCAGATCATCATAAATTGCTGGTATTAATTGAGCATTTTGTCCTTCTTGTGGCTGCTTACAACATATTCCTGTCTTTATTTTGTCCCAAGTTAACTCCTGTGTTATACTTTTTGTGATGTAACATTATTACCATATTCTCAGATAATTTAAATTGACAAAGTGCCATAGAATTTGGTAAAGTCATGCCAACTTACAGCATTGCGGACCTGTCTATAATTATATTCATCTTGTTAAGGAAGTTTAAATAGAGCAAAGCTAAATATAAATGCTATCTTCTTTGACTTCTAATAGAAAAGTTTAGTATATGCATGATTAGTTACACACCAAAGTGAAATTGCACATTATTTTTGTTTGCATTTTAGGTGACAAGAAAGGACAAGTTTCATTGAGGTTGATAAAGCGAGATACATAGTATGGTTTTTAGGAATGGCTTGTATTGAAGTGAGGAGGACCAAAGTGGTGCAGAGATGCCTGAAGTGATAGGGACTTGAGATGTTCTCCCACATAGCAAACATGTTCTCAGCAGTGTGCCTTTGAGTCTTAGGTTTGCATGTGGTGCAACTCATAAGCAAAGGCCACAGTGGTCGGTTTGTTTTCGGTGCTAAGCTGAACTTGGCAAAGCACTGACTAGTTTGTTTGTAACAATGGTGGTTCCACGGGATACCTCTGGCACAAGGAAGACCGTATCCCACAGAAAATACCAGCTCTGCACTTCCCCTTGGGCAATAATGGTGACTTCAGTCTGCAGAAGTTAGAGACTAAGTTTGACACCAACTCTGGCTATTTTAATTTTGTCTGTGCCCCTGGGGAGCATCGTCTCCTTGCAATTGTCTTCCTATTTCTTCCCAGCCTGTCATTTTCCACCTTCTTTCTTACAGCCTTTTGTTTTCCAGAGGTGCTGTGCGTACTGATTTATTCTGACAAAAACTGCTGGTTGTTGTGTTCCTATTGTTGAGGTAGACAGATATGAAACAGTTTGCATTACACAAGTGTGCCATGAAGGTTAACAGCATGGAGCAGCTGTAGACCATGCATCCTCCAGTTCTTTTTAGTTCAGATACAGGTTCTGAAATGCTTCTTGCAGTTCTGGAATAATGGATGCACGTGTTCACTGCTGTGTGGCTGGGAAAAAAACCCCAAAAATCGCTGTTGAAATAATTGCAGTCACTGCCTGAGTTGTTTGCTGGTTTAGGTTTAAAAGTCCTTTTAAGCTGGGCTGTTTTTGTGATTTCTGTTGTATCTAAGTAAGTCTGGACAGAGCTGTTCAGAAATGCTATGTATTTCAGATCTTTAACTGTAGATGCTGCACAGGTGTAAGAGTGATTTTTAGCTTGAACTAGTAGAAATTGTATGCTCTTAGCATTATAGAAAACATAAAATAGAATAAAATACATTTTTAAATTTGCAAAACAAAGAAACCCAATGTTGCCTACACGGTTGCCCGGTTTTCATATTACAGGCTTACTCTTTAACAAGCAGTCTCTGTGGACCTTTGTGAGTCTCTCTCCAGTAACTTTTTTAATTCTTTTCCCCTAAATAAAGGAAACCTGACATTTCTATCAGTAACAATGCACAGTTCATTAGGTACATGGTGCTCTTAATTGTCTCTTGGAACACTGAGGGTGTTCAGTACCCACTTTGGTGATCATGACAATGTTCTTTTCATGTGTTAGATCAGTAACAGGACTGCTTGATAGTGGCTTGCTCTCTGTAATGTTTGAGCTTTTCCTTAATTGGATTCTGCTTTGATTTATAATAGTTTAAGTCACAGATTAGTTACTTGTCCTGTTAGTGGAGTCCTGATAGTGGAGTTTCAGTGTTGCAAACCGGACACCTTGGGTATGTCTGTGATTTTTTTAAGGGTCAGGCTTGTAAACCAGGTGTGCCTGTTGTGCAGATCACCAGCCCCTAAGGCAGAGGGGTGGGTGAGATGTGCCCTCTGCACACAGGCCCTGTATTGACCAGGAAATCTGCTGGGGGGTGTACCAGTAAGTGCAGCTGGAGGGGTGAGCCATGGACTGTGCCCAGCACAGCTGTGTAAATGCCGGGAGTGTGAAACTCGTGCAAACACCCTCCCCAAAGGCTGCTCTGTCACACCTCTGTTGGTGCACAGGGATCCACCTGCAGTGCTGTCTATTTCAGGCTTTCAGAGCAGGACAGAGCCACCCCAGGTGAGCTCTGCCGTCTGTGGGATGGACGCTGACAGTCTGGCACGGGAGCCTGTGCTTCCAGCAGGCTGCTGTCCTGCACTCGAAGGGCAGGTGGGACTTGTGCACTAGTGGCAGGCTGGCAGTTAGCAAAACCCTGCAGGGCAGCTTGGTGGGAGTTGGGTCAAATAAAACAAACAATTGACTTCTAAGAAATAATATTCAGGCTGGGGGAAACATTTTGTTGCCAGCAAAAGTCTTGCCGGGCAAATAGAAGGAATTCTGTAAGTTCAGTATCGAGAAATCTGGGAAGAAAGGAGTTGAAGAAAGATCACAGACCTTTTTTATTGCCTCTGCTTCCCAGAGGTCTTGGAGTCCTTCAGGTTAAAATATTTGCTACTGAAGAGGAACTACGCAGAAAGTGTATCTTTGGCATTGCTAATTTTATGCAATGATCTAGCATGAACCAACCTGCAGCATATGCAGTCACTCCAGACCATTTCCAGTGTGCGCACAGACATTGATTTTTGGCAAGTGGTGTCAGCTTTCTTGTTAGCATTCTGTCCTTTCTCAGACGATTTATAGATCTGAATACATCTGAGCTCTTCATAATAGGTTTTTTCCCCTTTCATTTTTTTCTGCTTCAAATCTGTGTGTTTTTTAAAATACGCATGCAAATGTATTTTGCCCTTCATTTCCCTGTTAAATTGTCACAGTGGTCCTGAGGCTGGCAGAGGTTCTGCAACATTGTTTAAGGTTTTGCTAATGTGCGACTGAAGATGGAAGATCCTTGTCACAGGAAGAGGTTCACTGTTTCCTTTTTGTTGCTGCTGCTGTTGCATGAAGGACTACAGAAGTGAAATCAGGAGGAAGTAGGGCAAAGAAAGACCACAGGTCGATACTCAGCTCTGTTACATCAGTTTAAGGTGCAGGCCTGCCTGTGTGGAGGAAGGCATCTTTATTAAAGAGATTGTGTTGCACAGCAAAGACAAAGTAAGATGTACTTTCCTCTACAATTAATATAGATTAAAAGACAATAAGGACAGTAAAAATATCTGGTTTTGCATTATCTGTTTGCCTCTTATTTTCTTGGAGTTGTTTGTAATTTATTTTTAATGGCAGTAAATAATTCTGGGAAGAGTTTGAAGCTGGATGTGTTACGTGCTATAGTAGTGTTATTTCCTTAAGAGATACAATGGGTTTTGTCTTATTTTAATTTGAAGGGCTGAGTATGACTAATACAACACTTTATTCAAATTTTCTAACCAATATTCCAAAAGTAATAATTTATGCATCTGACTGATGTGTATTCAAGGCTCAGATAGATAAAACAGTTGAGCTGTTCTACCCCTAATATCCTTAAGTTCCTTGTTGGGTGCAGCCCACGGCTCTGCAGTGGCACATTATGCCAGTGATTGGGACATTAGCTGCTGCTGACTGAGTGAGAATCTTTTACAGCTCTCAAACTTCAGTGATTTCAATGTCTAATGATTGCAATATGCTCATGATTAACTACGTGATATACTGTACTGAAAAAATGCTTGGTTGGTGAGGTGGAGTTGGCTGGGGTGATGTTGCGACTTTCCTGCCTAGATTGTTTCAGTTTTGAAATCAGTTGGTCAGAACTGCTAAAGTTTTTATTACTGTACTTGATAAGTTTCAGGAAATTATCACAGAAACATTTTCATTTCTCTGCTGATCAGTATGTTGACTGAAACAGAATATATATATAAAATGTTTCTTCATTTAGTCTGATCCTCTCCACCTCTGGTCTATGTAAACTGATGAGATAACATAAGCCTAACTAATGAGAAAGCACAGTTTTGTTTCTTTTATTATTTTTTACCTTTACTATTCCATTTTTTCAGTTAAAGTTTATTGGAGTAATTGAGGCAAAAATTTAGCTTTTGGCCAAATTTAATTTTGAAATAATCCCAGTTATAGTTCAAATTGCTTTGATTATTTCTGTAGCTTCAATCGTCTGCATGAAGTTGAAGCAATGGCTTCAACTGGCTTTATTTACACTCCAAGGACCTAACCCAGTGTATCTGCTTGACCATCTAGCTAGCTACCCCCTCCTTTTGTTTAAGCCTAAATTTATATCTAATACAAATATATTTATTTAATATAATAATATTTAATATTAACATATCTATTTAATAATATAATTATCAATATTATATATTACTATTAATATTTAATAGTAATATATGTGTATATATANNNATATATATATATATATATATTTACAGAGGCTCAAGGTACTCTCTGATTCCCTAATATAATTTTCATTAAGATTGACCATGTCACATGGTCAGTGTCATCAGTAGCATTTTGAGAAATCCAATTGGCATTATTTCACAACCAGCTGCTTCACAGTTACATTTAGTAAAGTAAGGCAAATGAGCCTGCAAGGGTGTCTTATGAAACAGCTTCGTAGAAGCATTCACCTTTTAAAATAAAATATGGAATCTGGAACTTTTTTTTCTACTGAAGATGGATGAACTTGCCAAGCAAGTGCCAGTGTCCTAGTAAGAAGGCGGAGGGACGTTTGGGTCAGAGAAGCCTACACCTGTTGGTCTTTTGAATAATTTGCAAAATAACTGTGGAACTTACTCAGGTCTTACAGCACCTATCTTGTAAGGTGTACTGGCCTTCCCCTGGTTTCCGGTGCCCTGGAGCTGACAGTTTGGGCACCCAGCTGTGGGTGGGACTGTCAGGGTGCTGAGGAGAGGCTGTGCAAAGAGTATCATCAGGTGTCCAGTAGGAAAAGCTGCCAGGCTTGTGTCAGGACTTGGACTCTTAGGGAATTTAAGTATCTATGCAGCTTCTTTTTGTTTCAAATTATGAGTAAATGGTTTTTTCCAATGGTTCCCCTCCATTCAGTGGTGTATGATCCTGATCTTTTCCCAGGGTAGAGGCGTCAGGATGCTCAACAGCTCAACATGCTGCACTGGCATGAAAATAGAGCCTAAAAAATTCTTAAAACATCTGCATTGTCAGGTCCTTTCTGATTTTTTACCTTTTATCTTTTCTAAACTTTGATCTCAGGATACCTAAATCCTTTTGTAAGGATTTTTGGGTGTGACTTAATTGTGCAGGGCTGCTTGGATGCTGGCAGCTTGAATGAATGGTTTGGAGCAGCAACACAGGTGCTTGGTGGAGACTGCTGGTTAGGATTGGAGATGTCAAAGACTTTTTAATAAGCATTCAGTCTTTTGTGTCCTGGGTCAGCTAAAGAGTTCTGTCGGTGAAGTGAAATTCATCTGAGTCAGTCAACATAGGTTCCTGTATTTTTCAATGGAATCTTGCTCTAAATCCATCTTTTAATACAAAGTAGCTCTGAGATTCGTGCCTTATTGTGATGTTTTGAGTAAAAGTGCATGTTCAGCATACTCTCTGTGTGAGATTCAGGTGCCACTGAATTGTGGCATCAGGCCTTTGATATCTAAGATATATTTCCCACATCACAGATCACAGAATTTTCTGGGTTGAAAGGGATGACCCTGAAGGATTGTCCAGTCCAGCCCATAAGTGAATGGCCCATATGGGGATTGATCCCACAGCCTTGGCGGGTTCAAAATTTTTCTTTATTTAATCATTAAAGAAAAATAGCAGTTGATTTTTTGCTTCCCACGCCAGTAAAGTCTGTGCATTGTGATCTCCAAATCTATGTATCTCATTCTATACCTCTTAACCTCTGACTGCCTTGCTACAACGTGGTTTTTACCCTGTTTCTGCTCTTGTGTGTTCTCCTTCTCTGATGGTATGTTTTAAAAAGGTTAGAGATAATGGAGGAGAAGGTCTGGATGGGATTGTCTTTCACAGCTGGGTGTTGCATTGATGACATAATGTACCTGATGAACTCAAGCATCTGTGCTGCATGAGTGCGTATAGTTGCTTTCAGGTATTTGAAATTATGGTTAAAGTGGTATCTAATGGAATGGGGAAAAGTGATACACCATTGCATCAGCATGAACATGATCTGTGGATCTCAATGAGAAGTGCTCTTCTACCAATTTTAAAACAATATGATTTTGCAAGTCTTGTCCTAATGTAGCTTTGGTGAATGTCTGATGATTCAGTGAATGCTGTTGTCTTATTCCATTATGAAATCTACAGATGAAAAGGTTTAGTGATATTGAGGGGGTGCCCCTGGCTTTACTGGAGTGCTTTGGGATGTTTCAGGAATGATGATCTTTTATTGCCTCATGTCCAGCCTCACACATTTCGGCAGCTGTGCAGATTGGAAATCTGCCTTGGGAGCATGGCTCAGACTAGACACACAAAACCAGTGCTCAGGTGGGTGTGCTGGAGCTACCTGACTGACTGGGAGCCAGGGATGGGTGCACAGAAAGGGAGAGTCAGGAGACAGCACTGGAGAAACTGAGGGAACTGAAGATGGCTGGGTATTAGTAGAAAGGGCAGAGGGAGTGACAGGGAGATAAACATGTGATTTGGAAGGGGAAATGGAAAGATAGGTGTGAGAGCTTGAGTCAGAGAGAAAATGATGCCAGTGTGAGCATGTGAGGAAAGATGGTGTCTCAGGGAAAAAGAAAAGTAACACTCTTGAGAAAAAAAGTAGAGTAATCTGTTATATTCTAAGGAAATGCAGCATTCCATATTGAAATAATTAAAATAGGTTAGGAATAAAGGGAAGAATAAACTTTGATGCTTTAGGGAGGCAATGGACTACACAGCAATAAAATACAGTAAAAATCAGAATCTGTAAGTGCATATTCAGTGCTTCTGTGTAGGATAAGACAGGTTTTATCAATATGTGTTATGGACAGAAATCTGTGTGGACAGATGCCTGGAACATCATCTTTCTCTCACTTTCTCTCACTTGATGTAAAGCTTGAGGCCTCCAGGTCTGGCAAATAAGTATGTATTTTTTTCATGTGGGTAAAAAGATAGTCTTCATGTCTCATTCTTAGAAATAGTGGGCCCATTTTAGATTTCACTTTTTTAAAAAAGAGAAAATTAAAGATAATCTGTTGGAGGAAGTGCCATCCAAACACTGCAGTTTGATAAAATTGTGGGATATTTTTAATGGTGGCCATGATCAGATTCAAAATTGGATTTAAATTAATTTGTGTCCCTATAGCTTGTAAGTGTGATTGCAAACTGTAATATAATCACTAAATCTAACTCCTGGCTGAACTAGCATTTTCGTTTTAGGCAAACAAATTAAAATTGAGTTAATTATATAAAACCATTTGGATGTATATAGCATAGGTTTCTTATTAAAATGCTTTGCTTTCTTGTCTGCAGTCTGAAAATAGAGTACTTGCATATTTGCACACATAAAGTTGAAGCATTTCTAATGTTTGTAACATCTGTCAGTGGGATTTAAATAAGGATTGTAATCCAGATTCACATAAATTTACTCATATAACAAGTTACTGCAGGGAATGATCAGATAAGGGCTCACAACGAGGCCTGCAGTGATGCCTTAGGATTTTAGCTTTTGTATTTTTTGTATATTTGCAATCCTCCTATTTGTCAGTGTATAACTCTCAAATCTGTATAGAGTGTTAGTTACAGCTTTCCCATTTTGGTCAGACAAAACGATTTCTCTCTAGGCCTGGGAATCTAGGACACTTTAGTGTCTCAGGCCGCAAGAAAGGTAAACAAAAGTGGGTTAGGGGGGAGCAAACTTGGGGTAAATGACTTTATTACATGAAGCTGTTATTGGAAAATAAACCTCCAATATGCAAATGGACCAAATCTGTAAAAGTGTGAAAACCCTTGACCCATCATCCATTTTTGGGTGTAGGCCCTGGGTGGGCTCTGTCTGCCCTAAATGTACCTGAAGGCCCTTCAATAAACATAACTGCTTTCCATTCTCTCAATTTTGTCTAGCCTCTGTTTTTAGGTAGTCCTGAAAAGGCATCAGCAGTAGTACATGGGGACTGTGGTGTGCCACAGTAGGGTGTGGGTCTGTTGCTGGTCCTGTTATGTGTATTTTAAGAGCAGCTGTCTCAGTATTCCAAAAGTAGCACCTGAAACAAGACTGGTTATCATTGAAAATATGGTTTTCAAAGTTCCTTCAAAGCTGGAGATGCACGGTTGTTTTGGGACCTGCATGAGTTAAAATGGAGAAGGGATATAAGATAAGAAAAACACATCTGGATGTATTTGAAGTTTTACATAAGTAGTTGAAGTGCCACTATATGAAATCCAAGTGTACAGCATGTACTGTTAGGGGCAGTTTCCTTTTGCTGTCCCTGTGAATCCCATGGTGCAGCTCAGCCCCACGTGGCACTCCCAGTCACTTGCTGGCCTCAGCCAGAGTCACTTGGGCTCGACTGTGCTGGCTGTGCCCTCTCCCAGACTCTTGCCCACCCCCACTTAGTTGATGCTGTATAAGCTCTGCACAGCAGTACCTACAAGAGCCCTGTGTTACCAACACTGGTTATTATAGAATCATAGAATGGTTTGGGCTGGAATGGACATTAAGGACCATTTTGTTTCAAGATGGGCAGGAACACTTCCCTCTTCACCAAGTTGCTCAAAGCCACACCCAACCTGGTGCTGAATGCTACCAGGGATGGGGTATCCACCACCTCTCTAGGCAACCTCTGCCAGTGCCTCACCACCCTCATAGTGAAGAATTTCTTCCCAATACTAATCTAAACCTGTCTTTTAGTTTGAAGCCATTCTCCCTTGTCCTGTCCCTATCTGCCCGTGTGAAAAATCACTTCCTCTCTTTTTTATAGGCCCCTTTCAGGTAGTGGAAGGCTACAGAGGCATCTCCCCAGAGCCTTCTCTTCTCCAGGCTGACCTCGCAACTCTCTCAGCCTGTACTCACACCAGAGGTGCTCCTAGCCCTGTGATGATTTTTGTGGCCTTCTCTGGACCCTCCAACAGGTCCACATCTTTATTGTGCAAACAGTTCGTCAACATCTTTCCCAGCAACATGAATTTGATATTTTGGTATTTTGCCATCTCCTTGTTGCAGTCTCTTTCAACCCTACATGAAAAAGTTGGACTAGCCTCTTCTGGTCACATACCCAAAACACAGCATTGTACAAGCTATTGTGAAGAAAATTAGCTTGAGCCCAGCCAATCTCTGTACAGCACCATAGTCTCACACGTACAATTCAAAGAGTAGGTAGCACATAAACTAATAGGATCTGTGTCAGTCTGCCCTGACACTGGCATTTCTGTGAGTTTTTCTCCCTCCAGGAAGAAGGAAATATGTTGGTAATTATTCACAGCTCAGCAAGTCCCTTTTTGCCCTCACTAACAACATGTGAGTCGTGAACAATTTCCTTTGAAATCAATAAAGTTTGAAGGAATTATAACAAAGCAAAAAGAAGAAACTTCTTTCATCTTTTGTGCTTTCTTTAGACTTAGACTGCAGATCAGTGATCCTCAATTTGGAACCACTGCTACATATCTATTTTTGCATAAAATCCTAAAAATGTTTCAAAATGCAATTGAAGCATATTAAACAAAGACTTGTATCTGTTCCTAAGAATGCCTTAATTTCTATCCCTCATGTTTCATATAGATCCAGCCACCAAATCTGCATGAAATGAAACTCTAGTGAAATGAGACACCAGGTGCACTTCTCTGGGTTCAGGGAAATCGAGTCAGGTCAGGACAGCATTGTGCATTTTATTCTTCAGAGGATTTGTTAATGTGACCAAAAGCTATTTTCCTTTACTGATTCACTTTAAATTAAAGGTTAGAACACTTCTGTTCAATAGACATAGGAAATAATATGTCTGAGAGAGTATATTATTTAATTCAGGTCTTCTTTCTTACTTCAAGACTTCTGGTAGCAGTGGCAACCCAGAGATACACAGTACATCTGAAAGAAGGATGATTGACATTTTTATGTCATGTATTTAATCCATTAGTGCTGAGACACTTCAGAATTAAAATCCATGGTCCCATTATCTCTTTATGTTTCCTAAAAAGAGAACACTGTCTGATATGCATCTGTGCATCATCCACAGGCTGTAGGTTAGAGACAGCATCTATGTGCTCTCTGAAGGTAGCGTTGGGCATATCAACCCCCTGGCTCTGAAGAGTTTCCTGTTTTCTGCAAGAGGAATAAGATGTATGTCAATGGCTACTGCCAGTGCTGTTTTTTAACAGCATCCCTTCCAAATTGTTAAAAATCTGCTGCGGAAATGGTGTGATGAGGGAGGTCTGTGGGTAGCACATTTGCAGGCAGAGCAGCAGCTCTGTGCTCCAGCTGTGTAGAATTCTGTATCTGAAGGGTAGGGAGGGTGTAATGGTCATGCTCTTAGTCTGCTCTTTGCTTGCATAGGAATCCCAGATGTATGCTTTCTGTACCGAATCTTAGACTCCTAACCTTGCTCCCGTTTAACTATAAGTGCTCAAATTCTGCTGGGAACGTGGCCTCTCTCTGTCTGTAGATAGATATATGTTAGCAAGTCTTTGGGTTTTTAAAATGTTAGTATATATTTGGCTCTTCTTCCTACAGTAGCTGAGGCTCTTCTTTACAAAGTAGTTCTCAATAGTGAATACTTCTCCTTTCATGAACACTGTTTCTACTGCCACATTTTCTGTGTAGAAGGTGTTTTGTGTTGTAAATGTTGTTTTGGATAGAAGTAGAAAATAATTGTATTAGAAATACTTTGACAGGAATGGATTATTGTATATCCTAGAGATGCTCAGAATGTAGATTAAGCTAATCTTCCTTAAAGCAGTGAAATGTTTTCAAGTAATTATTTTGTCCCTGTCTTTCATAAAGAAGCCTAGCTGGTCACCCATGGTGGTTTTGAAAAGCACCATTGTCTGACCTTTGACCCAGCACTGTCTGACATGTCTCCGTAGCTAGGTCAGGATCTTTCAGAGATCAAAGTTTCTCAGCCATGCACTTCAATTCAGAAGAGGCCTTTTAGAAACAAGTCAGATGTAGTACCAGCTTCAGCTCTTGGCTGGTGTGAGTCCTCTTCCAAAAGCAAAGTGGTGGGGGTGGCAGTGAGAAAATGGTAAACCAGGACAGTGAATTGGATTCCAGGACACAACAAGGAAAGCTTCAGGGCTGCTGTTACCTCTGCTTGGTGCTGTACAGACAGTAGGAGATGGTGTTTGGGTGATAACTTCTGCCTTTCTCTGGGTTTTGTAGAGGCTGCCACTCTTTCTTTTTTTAATCTCCTGGGTTCCCTGGGAATGGCCACTCTGTTGTAACCCGTCCACATTTGGAACCAGGTAGCCTACAGGTCATGGAGCACCTGCTGATGCCTCAGACTCTGCACGGCTGACTAACATTTGTTTCCAGACCTTCATCACTGGGGAATTTTTGTGCTTTAGTAAATAGCTGTCAAGTTAGAAGTAAAGAAAGCAAGTAGAAGGTAGGTTCTGCATGGCTTTCTTGTCTCAGTTTTGCTTAATTTAGCCCATATTATACATAGGGGCTGACTGGCTTATTTTCTTTGCTGCTGTGAACATCCTGTGGCTTTGAATCAGGGCCAGATTCTTTGCTGATGTATAAACCACCTTCCCAGAGTCCAGGCTGATCTCAAGACTTGGGGCTTGCTGGCCTGCTGGAAAAACCCTACTTCAGCCTGTCTTTGACTTGGCACTTCTGTCCATGTGTCCTTCCCCTCAGTCCCCAAGAGATCACAGAATTACAACATTGGAGCCTGGAGTCTTTATGCTGTTTGCAAATCATTTATTTCCAGAAACACCTTTTCTAGAGAAATCAGAAAAGCCATTTTGTGTTGAAATAACCATGCTCATTACTTACTGGCTCTTAATTACTGTGTTGGCTGTTTTTTTTTTTCTCCCTGACAAATTAGTAGTTGTTATTTCTCTTCTTTTAGTGGAACAGTTCAGCATGTTATGAGAGTGAAAAGCAGCTGTGAGACATAAAAATAGAGGCAATTCATAAAGGCAGAACAGAATTCTTATGTTTTATGCACACAGATTCATGCACAGCACTGCAGACAGCATTTTCAGTTTTCACTTTTGCCATCTCTTTCTTTCTTTACAATTTTTACCATGCTTTCAGGTTTTTGTGCATTTTTTTAATCTGTAAAACTACAGGCTTAAGAAGTCCAATGCGGATACTCTTTTTTTCCCTCATGCTATCTCTCTTGCATGTTGTCTCTGCTGTCTTGTCCTTCTTTGGATTTTATGTGCCTGCATGGAGACTGCAAATTTGGAGAGGGTGTATCCTAATACTGTGCAGTGCTCATTTCCTCTAGCTGCAGTGCCTGCCATCCCACACAGCAAACCCCACACAGAATCACAAAGGTCCTGTGTCTGTGGGCTGAAAGGAAGGCTGGAACACTTGTTGGGGAAGATGATACCTCTGTGTAGCAGTTTTGAGGAAGGAAACTATCAGTTTCAAAGGCATATATGGGTAAGACCTCATAGTGTGTTGCCAGAATTGATGTGATGAGCACAGAAGATGTGTAGTTGTTTACATGGTGACTTCACAGCTGAGATTTGGCAGAAAGATTAGCATGTTCTAAGCAGCAGAGTTCCTGTTTTGTAGGATATGGCATTCAACTGTGTTGATAAAATATTATTTCTCATTTTTTTGTGCCTCTCGGCTGTCATGTTCTTAATCTTTGTGTGGTCACAGAACAAATGATCAGTCTGGTAAGTTCAGTTTGTTGCAGAAAATATTTGTTCTCACAAAAGCAAGACTAGAGTACATACCTGATGGCCAGAAAATAGTGTTTTAACTGTCATTTAGTACCTCAGTTTCGCCAGTATTGCACGGGAATAATTTGATTTTACTTCATAGTAGTATTATGAGATTAATTAGTTTATTTGCCTTGTTAATACAAAACCATGACTGTCAAACCTTGTCATTGTTATGATATCTGAGGTTCAGGCACCGAGATCAGTTGCAGTTTCAGCACCAGATGATCTCTACTTCTCCAGCTGAACTCTGTATTTGCCTGCTGTGGCTATTGTGAGAAATTGTAAGGTAGTCCATTTACCTGGCAAGCATAATTGTATTTTTTCTCCCTTCCTTGAGCAACATTTACATTTATTTTTTTCTTTGGGAATATCTACAACCTACATATGCAGCTAGTATTTTAAATCCCTGTGGATATATACCTTAGGACCTGACATTTCAGGGCTTAGCTTTTTGGCGACTTATAAGAAGAAAATTTCACAGTTCATGTTTGTGACCATGCAAATTATTCTCTCGGTGGTTCTGACATACCTTGATATATCTGAAAGCTTTTTGTTGCAGTTTTGATACCAGATGAGGAAAACATCTTCATAACCAGGATCATCTCTCATGTGTACAGCTCCCCACACTGGAAAATTTAGGGCAAACAATGCAAATGCAAGCTTGAAATGAATGAAGTATTTAGGGAAATGTAGGTACAGAAGCTGTGCAGTTCCAGAGAGCGGTTTCTCACTGTGTGTAATCCAGTCTAGCCCCTGACTGCTGCCCATAGGCAGCTTTTTCATTACCTCCTGGTAAAGAGGGGCGTATGGCTATATTAATGCACTTTCACTTCCACCAGTGCCTTGATTTGCTAGAGAACTGGTGATTATGGTTATACAGTTGTTAGACTCAGTACAAGGGAAAGATGAAACAGGTTGCTGGTTCTTGGTAACAGTGAGAGTGATGAGGGGAGAGAAGGGGGAGTCTCTTGTTCGTGGCAGCCCAGTGTTTAATCAGATTAACCACAAAACTGCTCACTTAGGTGCCTTATATTTAGTCATCTATGAGCTCTTTTAGTAGCACTGTAACTCACTGTCCTTGCTTGCTCATCTCGCCTGTCAGTCAGAACATTTCATTCTTCGTTAGTTTCAGCTTGGTTTGCCTCACCCGCTACATTTATATTTGTCATTGCAGACATAGCTGCATGCCGTACACATTCTCATAGAGAAAACCACAAGCATCTTGCCTTGCTCCCCTGTGGTCTGGTTTGGATTTCATCAGGCAT
Organism: Cyanoderma ruficeps; assembly: GCA_008694505.1. Classification (NCBI taxonomy): domain Eukaryota; kingdom Metazoa; phylum Chordata; class Aves; order Passeriformes; family Timaliidae; genus Cyanoderma; species Cyanoderma ruficeps. Next base: position 1,393,586 of record VZDJ01000010.1, read on the forward strand.
ACAGCTTCTGGTTCCCCTGATGGCTGAGATGTGGTGCCTGCTGTAACATCTGCTCCTTCAGGCTCGTGTCTTTGTGCAGAGAGCACGTTCAGGCAATCTCTCACTGTCATGCTGCAGCAGCAGGACCAGGCGTGTGCTTCCTGCACATAGACCAGTTCAGGATTCAGGAGCAGTTCTCCCACTAGGCTCTGGTTATAGATGTTAGGGTGAGAATTAGCCATCAGAAAATACTCATAGCCTTGATATTAATCAGTGTAGTGCAGCAGTGCTGCCATCGTGATTTCCAGCTACTTGTGTTTGTAAGGCAGGTAATTGTGATAACTAGACAGGCATGTGAAGAGAGAACTGGGAAAGGAGAACACATGTGTTATCAGTGTGCTTTGGATTTGCCTGCCTAAAATACTGCTGAGAATGAGTTGGACTTCCTGAAGATAATGTATACTGGTGAGAGATCTGGCTGGAGCTTCGAGTGTAAGATTGAGTAGAATCTGTAACTAACTGAATCCAACCTATTTCTAAGCAACTCTTTCGTTGTAATCCACTTGGTAAATGTATAAATCTCCAGAGAGAAATTGATTACAGTGGGAGATAGTTTTAGACACCTTCCTTTTAATTATTCGATGCTTTTCCAATTTCTGACCACGCTGTAGGTAGTGAACCAGCATCTCTCCACTTGTTCTTGCAAAAACATATTCCTTTACCTTAAACACAGTTGCTCTTCCTTTTTCAGTTTTGTCAGACACAAGCTACACTTATCACTGCTTTGTTTTTGCTTGGCCTTGCTGGTTAGATCCTTTTACCTCATTGTTCAGTTTGGAAATGACTGCGAAGAGCCTGGTACTTGACATCTTATTTCAGGCTGAAAAATAAACTCTCATCTTTATCTTTGTACTTTGGATTAGTGTGTTTTTTTGCTTTGGATTATTGTGTTAGGGCCTGTTAAATTCGTAGTAAGTGTTTGTTACCTTCACCTTTAATGAATGTATATGATTAAAAGAAAGAGACTTCTAAATCAGAGGGTTGTAACTGAAAGACATAGCTTCTTGTTCATGGCTGCATTTAATTTATTCTGCTCAGTTTGAAAGAATTCAGTGATTTAAAAAGTGGCAGCCATTAATGTGGCATCTTAGTGTTTGCATTTTTGTTGAACCATCCATTGTTAGTACAAGCAAATAGTGCAAATGCAGGAACTCAGTGTTCCCTAACATTGTGTAACAGTCTTGTTTGTTGGACCTGGTTGTTCCATTGTAAGGGCTAATTTATAATACAATTTAATATATTGTACATTCACATACAGTGGAGGTGGAAGGAACAGCCTGTGAGAGAAGTTTCTCAGTACTTTAAAGAAAGTATGTCTTACACAGGGTTCTGCTAATAATAATTGGATAAAAAAATCTGTTGTGGTGATTAAGGGCATGGCTGTCCTTTTATATACAAAATGGAAATGTTAGGATAAAATTAAAACAAGTGTAAGTATGTAAGAATATGTGATGGTCCACATAGTTAATTTTTCTGACATTGGTGGAAAGTCTCAATACATGGAGTGTAAAAACAGCTCCGAAGTGGCTGTGGAAGTGCTTCTTTTTCTCACAAGGAAAAAAAAAAATTGCTCCACTGGCATCTTTTTTCTTTTCATGGGTGTGTATTTTGTACTTGCCTCTGATACACTATGCCTGATAGGCCTATACTTGGATTTATATTTACAGGTTACCAGCTTCTACTTTGCATATTAAAGAGTGCAGTGTACCCAGCTGCAGACTGGGCCCTCAGCCAAGACTCATTTCACGTGTGTGTATGCCTTTCTGCAAGGGAGTGCCTTCATTTCTCAGTGCATGTCTTCAGATCAGGGTTTCTGTATGACACAGATGTATTCTTTCTAACTTCAGCTACTTGCTTATGCAGATGCTCCAAGGAGTGGGATTGATTGAAAGGTGTATTATTAAATACAACTCTTTAGATTTCTTCAATTATTATAGCATTTTATTCTTTCCTGTATTTTCTGTCTCATATTTGATGCTGTGATGTTTGATTATGTGAACAGTGAATGTTCAAAATAAGCTGTTTTTCTTCTCCATGCATTCTCTTCTCAACTGTTCTGTTTACCCCATGGAAAATAACATCCATGTTTTTTCATCCCTCTGCATTTTAGAGAAAGCAGAGAGTTGCAGATCTTCTTTTGTGTGTTTCAGATTCCTCCATTAAATCAATAGGTGCTCTTGCCTTTGAAATCCATGATTTCTTAACTGTTGGTTGAAGTAGACCATTTAGACTGTCATGCTGTATCATATGGTGCAGTGCTGTAGTTTTTCTTTCAGTTCTGCATTGCTGTAATGAAGATAATTTAGCATTGTTGACACAGTGTATACTTATGTTTGAGTTTTGTCAATAATATATTTCCACGTGGAGAATGATTCATTAAGAAAAGAATTTTAATAATGCATGGAGAAGGTAGGGGTTCTGCTAATGAACAGACTCCAAAGTAACAAAACCAATTATTTAGCTAGGATCCATTTTAATGTATCTGTAAGTAGGCAAAATGTGGAAGTTGTTTGGAGCTCTGGGATGATCATATTAAATAGCCTTAATAGCTTTGCACTAATATAATTCAGTTATTATGGAGACAGTGGGATTTGAGTTTTGTACTGTGTTTCCTTACTTGACCAATACAGCCTATGTGGAAAGTCTTAGGGGATATACCTTCTGTATCCTCAGGTTGTGGTGAGTTTCCTCTGCTTGCACTAGCAGCACTATTATTATTATTATTATTATTATTATTATTATTATTATTATTATTATTATTATTATTATTATTATTATTATTACTACTACTACTACTACTACTACTACTACTACTACTACTACTACTACTACTACTACTACTACTACTACTACTACTACTACTACTCCTCTTCTTCTTCTTCTTCTTCTTCTTCTTCTTCTTCTTCTTCTTCTTCTTCTTCTTCTTCTTCTTCTTCTTCTTCTTCTTCTTCTTCTTCTTCTTCTTCTTCCTCCTATTATTACTATTACTATTACTATTACTACTATTATATGTAGTCAGGTGCGGGTTGATCTCTCTCCAAGCAACAGCTGACAGAATGAGAGGACACAGTCTTAAGCTGCACCAAGGGAAGCATAGGTTGGATATTAGGAAAAAGTTTTTCACGGAAAGAATAACAAAGTACTGGAAGGGTCTGCCTGGCGAGGTGGAGTCACCATCCCTGGATGTGTTTAAAAAAAGATTGGATGTGGCACTTGGTGCCATGGTTTAGTTGAGGTGTTAAGGTTGGGTTGGACTTGATGATCTTGGAGGTCTCTTCCAACCTAGTGATTCTGCATGATTATTATTATTAACCACTGGCACATAAATGGGAATTGTTAATTCTGTGTCCTAATATGTATTAGGAAAAGAGGGAGAATATTAATTGGGTACGGAAGTCTGTGTGTTCTTTAATGAGGCTCATGCATCTTATCCCTGTTAGTGCTTGTGTGTAAAGACTCTTGAGTACTTGGAAGTATAGCTGAGGGAGGATTTTAATTGTCAAGTGCAGTTTTTAGCCAAATTTTTTTTTTTCTCCCATGAAGAGGCAAAAAAGTCCCCTTTTATAGTGGTGCTGAGGTAAATCTTAGATGGACTGACTAAACTGAGGGGATGGAACAGTACTAGGCCTCCCTTACAACTTAGGTCAATCCTGCTTTGCCAAATACCTTGTTTTGTTTTTCGGTCATTGACGTTGACTGAAAACTCGTGCAGGAGTGGTGCTACTTGCCTGGCAGTTTTTATTGTATAGAAATAGTCATGCAAAGCTGTTACATTTCTTTTCACTGTTTAGTCTCCAATGGTATTTGTGGTGGTCCGGTGTGTCTCGGGCCCCCTGTCCCGCATTGCCTGGCCAGCCCTGACACCGGCCACAGTGAAGGGACGGTTCGGTGTCCTGAGATACTTCCCCGATCCTGTGGGGCCTTGCCGCAGCGGGAGTGTGAGCAATGGCCAGGAATAAAGAGAGGACTCTGATGGGGAACTTCTGCTGGAGTTTATTGAGGCCCACGCAGGACCACGTGTCCACCAGAGTGTCTGCCCACGAGAGGGCAGATCTCCCTGGTGTAACACCTTAAGCATGGGAGTGGAGAAAGTGGGAAGGGCACAGTGGGGACCCAGTCAGGGGTATGGAGGGGGTGACCCTGTACATAAATGACAAATATTATAACAAATCAATAACCCAAGGGAGGGAACTCCTTGGATCCTGGCCCACCACTTGATGCCCTCACTGGAACTTTCTAGACACAGGGAGAGGCCCCGAAGTGACTGAGAGGACTCGGGGAATCCTTAACTCATGACTGACACATAACTATAACTTGGGGGAAACCATGAAGGGTTAAACATGGGGTACATGGAGCAAACCATTAAAACTTATAAAAACAGTATAAAAGCAAGGAATAAATAGATACAGAAAACTGATAAAACCAAAACCACACCACTACAGGTATTAGCTACTGTAGTGAAGTTTTATAGGTGATTATCTGCTGGAGTTTGAAAAGATTGTCTTAGTGCCTCCTATCAGGGCGTAGAATATGACTGCTGAATTTTATAGCTGTCATTTCTAGGTCATGTATCCTAGCAGGATGGAAAATAATTGAAAGGTTAAGTATCTGTCCAATGTATGTAGGTGACCCTACACTGAAGTCAGAAAAGGCACATCATTATACGCCTTGTGTATTTGCCAGGTCCTGGTATGGCCGTTCTCTTCCTGTTTACCTTCAGTAACTCACACCTAAATCCAAAAATTTTTGTCCAGTTTTGCTGTGTGTTCATGTAGTAAGAGATCTTGATTGAATGAGGTTGTAGCTTTGCTTGGATAGGTAGTCTTGAAAAATATATCTGTGCAAGACATAAGAAGCCCTATTTTTGCCTGAGTTAATGGTATTGCAGAAGGGTTTCATTTAGACTCCTCATAATAAAATTCACTTAAAGTGATTTTTAATAATAAATTGTCTAATTATAAAACTTTGTAAACATTTCAGTTCAGGTACTGGCATTATATTATGTCTTGTATTTCTTACTGTGTTGTTGGCAAGAAAATGATGAAGCAAACAAACATCACTGTTCTGGTGACCCTTGGACTTCTACTGCTGGACCCTTTTTGCTTGGTCTACCTGGCAGCTGAGGGCAGCAAAGTTTAAATTTCTTATTTCAGCCCAAAGCTTTTCTACTTTGTCTCCTGTGACTCTTCTGTGCTTTTTGTCCCTCTAGAGTTCC